>CAKAIZ010000062.1:0-60861 GCA_916610145.1 Eristalis arbustorum | reverse complement strand
ACCTACATTTTCATGGAAAATCTGATTATTTTCTCAATATTTTTATATTATACTGCTATTTTTATATATATATACTGCGCTGAAACCCGCATTTCCTAAACTACTATGAAAGTTTTTGATCTTTAACCAACTTTTTTCCTGTGATGTTTACTAGTTTCTTCTTTTCATATAACTTTTTCTGCTCTTTTACCTACATTTTTCATGGAAAATCTGATTATTTTCTCAATATTTTTATATTATACTGCTATTTTTATATATATACTGCGCTGAAACCCGCATTTCCTAAACAACTATGAAAGTTTTTGATCTTTAACCAACTTTTTCCTGTGATTTTTACTAGTTTCTTCTTTTCATATAACTTTTTCTGCTCTTTTACCTACATTTTTCATGGAAAATCTGATTATTTTCTCAATATTTTTATATTATATATATATACTGCGCTGAAACCCGCATTTCCTAAGCTACTATGAAAGTTTTTGATCTTTAACCAACTTTTTCCTGCGATTTTTACTAGTTTTCTTCTTTTCATATAACTTTTTCTGCTCTTTTACCTACTTTGTTCATGGAAAATCTGATTATTTTCTCAATATTTTTATATTATACCGCTATTTTTATATATATACTGCGCTGAAACCCGCATTTCCTAAACTACTATGAAAGTTTTTGATCTTTAACCAACTTTTTCCTGTGATTTTTACTAGTTTCTTCTTTTCATATAACTTTTTCTGCTTTTTTACCTACTTTTTTCATGGAAAATCTGATTATTTTCTCAATATTTTTATATTGTATATATATATATATACTGCGCTGAAACCCGCATTTCCTATACTTCTATGAACGTTTTTGATCTTTAACCAACTTTTTCCTGTGATTTTTACTAGTTTCTTCTTTTCATATAACTTTTTCTGCTCTTTTACCTACTTTTTTCATGGAAAATCTGATTATTTTCTCAATATTTTTATATTATATATATATACTGCGCTGAAACCCGCATTTCCTATACTAGTACCAAAGTTTTTGATCTTTAACAACTTTTTGCAGTCATTTTTACTAGTTTCTTCTATTCATATAACCTTTTCTGCTCCTTTACCTACATTTTTCATGGAAAATCTGATTATTTTCTCAATATTTTTATATTATACTGCTATTTTTATATATATACTGCGCTGAAACCCGCATTTCCTAAACTACTATGAACGTTTTTGATCTTTAACCAACTTTTTCCTGTGATTTTTACTAGTTTCTTCTTTTCATTTAACTTTTTCTGCTCTTTTACCTTCTTTTTTCATGGAAAATCTGAATATTTTCTCAATATTTTTATATTATATATATACTGCGCTGAAACCCGCTTTAACTAAACTACTATGAAAGTTTTTGATCTTTAACCAACTTTTTCCTGTGAATTTTACTAGTTTCTTCTTTTCATATAACTTTTTCTGCTCTTTTACCTACATTTTTCATGGAAAATCTGATTATTTTCTCAATATTTTTATATTATACTGCTATTTATATATATATATATACTGCGTTGAAAAAAGCATTTCCTAAACTACTGTGAAAGTTTTTGATCTTTAACCAACTTTTTCCTGTGATTTTTACTAGTTTCTGCTTTTCATATAACTTTTTCTGCTCTTTTACCTACATTTTTCATGGAAAATCTGATTATTTTCTCAATATTTTTATATTATATATATATATACTGCGCTGAAACCCGCATTTCCTATACTTCTATGAACGTTTTTGATCTTTAACCAACTTTTTCCTGTGATTTTTACTAGTTTCTTCTTTTTCATGGAAAATCTGTTTATTTTCTCAATATTTTTATATTATACTGCTATTTTTATATATATACTGCGCTGAAACCCGCATTTCCTAAACTACTATGAACGTTTTTGATCTTTAACCAACTTTTTCCTGTGATTTTTACTAGTTTCTTCTTTTCATATAACTTTTTCTGCTCTTTTACCTTCATTTTTCATGGAAAATCTGATTATTTTCTCAATATTTTTATATTATATATATACTGCGCTGAAACCCGCTTTAACTAAACTACTATGAAAGTTTTTGATCTTTAACCAACTTTTTCCTGTGATTTTTACTAGTTTCTTCTTTTTTTTTATATAACTTTTTCTGCTCTTTTACCTACATTTTTCATGGAAAATCTTTTTATTATTATACTGCTATTTATATATATATATATACTGCGTTGAAACCAGCATTTCCTAAATTACTATGAAAGTTTTTGATCTTTAACCAACTTTTTCCTGTGATTTTTACTAGTTTCTGCTTTTCATATAACTTTTTCTGCTCTTATACCTACATTTTTCATGGAAAATCTGATTATTTTCTCAATATTT
Organism: Eristalis arbustorum; assembly: GCA_916610145.1. NCBI lineage: Eukaryota > Metazoa > Arthropoda > Insecta > Diptera > Syrphidae > Eristalis > Eristalis arbustorum. The sequence goes on along the minus strand of CAKAIZ010000062.1, from coordinate 58,504 downwards.
TTATATTATATATAAATATACTGCGCTGAAACCCGCATTTCCTAAACTACTTTGAAAGTTTTTGATCTTTAACCAACTTTTTCCTGTTATTTTTACTAGTTTCTGCTTTTCATATAACTTTTTCTGCTCTTTTACCTACATTTTTCATGGAAAATCTGATTATTTTCTCAATATTTTTATATTATATATATATATATACTGCGCTGAAACCCGCATTTCCTAAACTACTATGAAAGTTTTTGATCTTTAACCAACTTTTTCCTGTGATTTTTACTAGTTTCTTCTTTTCATATAACTTTTTCTGATCTTTTACCTACATTTTTCATGGAAAATCTGATTATTTTCTCAATATTTATATATTATATATATATATACTGCGCTGAAACCCGCATTTCCTAAACTACTATGAAAGTTTTTGATCTTTAACCAACTTTTTCCTGTGATTTTTACTAGTTTCTTCTTTTCATATAACTTTTTCTGCTCTTTTACCTAATTTTTTCATGGAAAATCTGATTATTTTCTCAATATTTTTATATTATATATATACTGCGCTGAAACCCGCATTAACTAAACTACTATGAAAGTTTTTGATCTTTAACCAACTTTTTCCTGTGATTTTTACTAGTTTCTTCTTTTCATATAACTTTTTCTGCTCTTTTACCTAATTTTTTCATGGAAAAACTGATTATTTTCTCAATATTTTTATATTATACTGCTATTTTTATATATATACTGCACTGAAACCCGCATTTCCTATACTACTATGAAAGTTTTTGATCTTTAACCAACTTTTTCCTGTGATTTTTACTAGTTTTTTCTTTTCTTTTAATACTATATAACTTTTTCTGCTCTTTTACCTAATTTTTTCATGGAAAAACTGATTATTTTCTCAATATTTTTATATTATATATATACTGCGCTGAAACCCGCATTAACTAAACTACTATGAAAGTTTTTGATCTTTAACCAACTTTTTCCTGTGATTTTTACTAGTTTCTTCTTTTCATATAACTTTTTCTGCTCTCTTACCTACATTTTTCATGGAAAATCTGATTATTTTCTCAATATTTTTATATTATACTGCTATTTTTATATATATACTGCGCTGAAACCCGCATTTCCTAAACAACTATGAAAGTTTTGATCTTTAACCAACTTTTTCCTGTGATTTTTACTAGTTTCTTCTTTTCATATAACTTTTTCTGCTCTTTTACCTACATTTTTCATGGAAAATCTGATTATTTTCTCAATATTTTTATATTATATATATATACTGCGCTGAAACCCGCATTTCCTAAGCTACTATGAAAGTTTTTGATCTTTAACCAACTTTTTCCTGCGATTTTTACTAGTTTCTTCTTTTCATATAACTTTTTCTGCTCTTTTACCTACTTTGTTCATGGAAAATCTGATTATTTTCTCAATATTTTTATATTATACCGCTATTTTTATATATATACTGCGCTGAAACCCGCATTTCCTAAACAACTATGAAAGTTTTTGATCTTTAACCAACTTTTTCCTGTGATTTTTACTAGTTTCTTCTTTTCATATAACTTTTTCTGCTTTTTTACCTACTTTTTTCATGGAAAATCTGATTATTTTCTCAATATTTTTATATTGTATATATATATATATACTGCGCTGAAACCCGCATTTCCTATACTTCTATGAACGTTTTTGATCTTTAACCAACTTTTTCCTGTGATTTTTACTAGTTTCTTCTTTTCATATAACTTTTTCTGCTTTTTTACCTACTTTTTTCATGGAAAATCTGATTATTTTCTCAATATTTTTATATTATATATATATACTGCGCTGAAACCCGCATTTCCTATACTAGTACCAAAGTTTTTGATCTTTAAACAACTTTTTGCAGTCATTTTTACTAGTTTCTTCTATTCATATAACCTTTTCTGCTCCTTTACCTACATTTTTCATGGAAAATCTGATTATTTTCTCAATATTTTTATATTATACTGCTATTTTTATATATATACTGCGCTGAAACCCGCATTTCCTAAACTACTATGAACGTTTTTGATCTTTAACCAACTTTTTCCTGTGATTTTTACTAGTTTCTTCTTTTCATATAACTTTTTCTGCTCTTTTACCTTCATTTTTCATGGAAAATCTGAATATTTTCTCAATATTTTTATATTATATATATACTGCGCTGAAACCCGCTTTAACTAAACTACTATGAAAGTTTTTGATCTTTAACCAACTTTTTCCTGTGATTTTTACTAGTTTCTTCTTTTCATATAACTTTTTCTGCTCTTTTACCTACATTTTTCATGGAAAATCTGATTATTTTCTCAATATTTTTATATTATACTGCTATTTATATATATATATATACTGCGTTGAAAAAAGCATTTCCTAAACTACTGTGAAAGTTTTTGATCTTTAACCAACTTTTTCCTGTGATTTTACTAGTTTCTGCTTTTCATATAACTTTTTCTGCTCTTTACCTACATTTTTCATGGAAAATCTGATTATTTTCTCAATATTTTTATATTATATATATATATACTGCGCTGAAACCCGCATTTCCTATACTAGTATGAAAGTTTTTGATCTTAAACCAACTTTTTCCTGTGATTTTTACTAGTTTCTTCTTTTTCATGGAAAATCTGTTTATTTTCTCAATATTTTTATATTATACTGCTATTTTTATATATATACTGCGCTGAAACCCGCATTTCCTAAACTACTATGAACGTTTTTGATCTTTAACCAACTTTTTCCTGTGATTTTTACTAGTTTCTTCTTTTCATATAACTTTTTCTGCTCTTTTACCTTCATTTTTCATGGAAAATCTGATTATTTTCTCAATATTTTTATATTATATATATACTGCGCTGAAACCCGCTTTAACTAAACTACTATGAAAGTTTTTGATCTTTAACCAACTTTTTCCTGTGATTTTTACTAGTTTCTTCTTTTTTTTTATATAACTTTTTCTGCTCTTTTACCTACATTTTTCATGGAAAATCTTTTTATTATTATACTGCTATTTATATATATATATATACTGCGTTGAAACCAGCATTTCCTAAATTACTATGAAAGTTTTTGATCTTTAACCAACTTTTTCCTGTGATTTTTACTAGTTTCTGCTTTTCATATAACTTTTTCTGCTCTTATACCTACATTTTTCATGGAAAATCTGATTATTTTCTCAATATTTTTATATTATATATAAATATACTGCGCTGAAACCCGCATTTCCTAAACTACTTTGAAAGTTTTTGATCTTTAACCAACTTTTTCCTGTTATTTTTACTAGTTTCTGCTTTTCATATAACTTTTTCTGCTCTTTTACCTACATTTTTCATGTAAAATCTGATTATTTTCTCAATATTTTTATATTATATATATATATATACTGCGCTGAAACCCGCATTTCCTAAACTACTATGAAAGCTTTTGATCTTTAACCAACTTTTTCCTGTGTTTTTTACTAGTTTCTTCTTTTCATATAACTTTTTCTGATCTTTTACCTACATTTTTCATGGAAAATCTGATTATTTTCTCAATATTTATATATTATATATATATATACTGCGCTGAAACCCGCATTTCCTAAACTACTATGAAAGTTTTTGATCTTTAACCAACTTTTTCCTGTGATTTTTACTAGTTTCTTCTTTTCATATAACTTTTTCTGCTCTTTTACCTAATTTTTTCATGGAAAATCTGATTATTTTCTCAATATTTTTATATTATATATATACTGCGCTGAAACCCGCATTAACTAAACTACTATGAAAGTTTTTGATCTTTAACCAACTTTTTCCTGTGATTTTTACTAGTTTCTTCTTTTCATATAACTTTTTCTGCTCTTTTACCTAATTTTTTCATGGAAAAACTGATTATTTTCTCAATATTTTTATATTATACTGCTATTTTTATATATATACTGCGCTGAAACCCGCATTTCCTATACTACTATGAAAGTTTTTGATCTTTAACCAACTTTTTCCTGTGATTTTTACTAGTTTTTTCTTTTCTTTTAATACTATATAACTTTTTCTGCTCTTTTACCTAATTTTTTCATGGAAAAACTGATTATTTTCTCAATATTTTTATATTATATATATACTGCGCTGAAACCCGCATTAACTAAACTACTATGAAAGTTTTTGATCTTTAACCAACTTTTTCCTGTGATTTTTACTAGTTTCTTCTTTTCATATAACTTTTTCTGCTCTTTTACCTACATTTTTCATGGAAAATCTGATTATTTTCTCAATATTTTTATATTATACTGCTATTTTTATATATATACTGCGCTGAAACCCGCATTTCCTATACTACTATGAAAGTTTTTGATCTTTAACCAACTTTTTCCTGTGATTTTTACTAGTTTCTTCTTTTCATATAACTTTTTCTGCTCTTTTATTTTCATTTTTCATGGAAAATCCGATTATTTTCTCAATATTTTTATATTATATTGCTTTTTTTAAATATATACTGCGCTGAAATCCGCATTTCCTAAACTACTATGAAAGTTTTTGATCTTTAAAAAACTTTTTCCTGTGATTTTTACTAGTTTCTTCTTTTCATATAACTTTTTCTGCTCTTTTACCTACATTTTTCATGGCAAATCTGATTATTTTCTCAATATTTTTATATTATATATATATATACTGCGCTGAAACCCGCATTTCCTATACTACTATGAAAGTTTTTGATCTTCAACCAACTTTTTCCTGTGATTTTTACTAGTTTCTTCTTTTCATATAACTTTTTCTGCTCTTTTACCTTCATTTTTAATGGAAAATCTGATTATTTTCTCAATATTTTTATATTATACTGCTATTTTTATATATATACTGCGCTGAAACCCGCATTTCCTAAACTACTATGAAAGTTTTTGATCTTCAACCAACTTTTTCCTGTGATTTTTACTAGTTTTTTCCTTTCATATAACTTTTTCTAACTAAACTACTACGAAAGTTTTTGATCTTTAACCAACTTTTTCCTGTGATTTTTACTAGTTTCTTCTTTTCATATAACTTTTTCTGCTCTTTCCTTTTCATGGAAAATCTGATTATTTTCTCAACTTTTTTATATTATATATATATACTGCGCTGAAACCCGCATTTCCTATACTACTATGAAAGTTTTTGATCCTTAACCAACTTTTTCCTGTGATTTTTACTAGTTTCTTCTTTTTTTTTATATAACTTTTTCTGCTCTTTTACCTACATTTTTCATGTAAAATCTTTTTATTATTATACTGCTATTTATATATATATATACTGCGTTGAAACCAGCATTTCCTAAATTACTATGAAAGTTTTTGATCTTTAACCAACTTTTTCCTGTGATTTTTACTAGTTTCTGCTTTTCATATAACTTTTTCTGCTCTTATACCTACATTTTTCATGGAAAATCTGATTATTTTCTCAATATTTTTATATTATATATAAATATACTGCGCTGAAACCCGCATTTCCTAAACTACTTTGAAAGTTTTTGATCTTTAACCAACTTTTTCCTGTTATTTTTACTAGTTTCTGCTTTTCATATAACTTTTTCTGCTCTTTTACCTACATTTTTCATGTAAAATCTGATTATTTTCTCAATATTTTTATATTATATATATATATATACTGCGCTGAAACCCGCATTTCCTAAACTACTATGAAAGCTTTTGATCTTTAACCAACTTTTTCCTGTGATTTTTACTAGTTTCTTCTTTCAATATAACTTTTTCTGCTCTTTTACCTACATTTTTCATGGAAAATCTGATTATTTTCTCAATATTTATATATTATATATATATATACTGCGCTGAAACTCGCATTTCCTAAACTACTATGAAAGTTTTTGATCTTTAACCAACTTTTTCCTGTGATTTTTACTAGTTTCTTCTTTTCATATAACTTGTTCTGCTCTTTTACCTAATTTTTTCATGGAAAATCTGATTATTTTCTCAATATTTTTATATTATATATATACTGCGCTGAAATCCGCATTAACTAAACTACTATGAAAGTTTTTGATCTTTAACCAACTTTTTCCTGTGATTTTTACTAGTTTCTTCTTTTCATATAACTTTTTCTGCTCTTTTACCTAATTTTTTCATGGAAAAACTGATTATTTTCTCAATATTTTTATATTATACTGCTATTTTTATATATATACTGCGCTGAAACCCGCATTTCCTATACTACTATGAAAGTTTTTGATCTTTAACCAACTTTTTCCTGTGATTTTTACTAGTTTTTTCTTTTCATATAACTTTTTCTGCTCTTTTACCTAATTTTTTCATGGAAAAACTGATTATTTTCTCAATATTTTTATATTATATATATACTGCGCTGAAACCCGCATTAACTAAACTACTATGAAAGTTTTTGATCCTTAACCAACTTTTTCCTGTGATTTTTACTAGTTTCTTCTTTTCATATAACTTTTTCTGCTCTCTTACCTACATTTTTCATGGAAAATCTGATTATTTTCTCAATATTTTTATATTATACTGCTATTTTTATATATATACTGCGCTGAAACCCGCATTTCCTATACTACTATGAAAGTTTTTGATCTTTAACCAACTTTTTCCTGTGATTTTTACTAGCTTCTGCTTTTCATATAACTTTTTCTGCTCTTTTACCTACATTTTTGATGGAAAATCTGATTATTTTCTCAATATTTTTATATTATATATATATACTGCGCTGAAACCCGCATTTCCTATACTACTATGAAAGTTTTTGATCCTTAACCAACTTTTTCCTGTGATTTTTACTAGTTTCTTCTTTTCATATAACTTTTTCTGCTCTTTTACCTAATTTTTTCATGGAAAATCTGTTTATTTTCTCAATATTTTTATATTATACTGCTATTTTTATATATATACTGCGCTGAAACCCGCATTTCCTAAACTACTATGAAAGTTTTTGATCTTTAACCAACTTTTTCCTGTGATTTTTACTAGTTTCTTCTTTTCATATAACTTTTTCTGCTCTTTTACCTACATTTTTCATGGAAAATCTGATTATTTTCTCAATATTTTTATATTATATATATCCTGCGCTGAAACCCGCTTTAACTAAACTACTATGAAAGTTTTTGAACTTTAACCAACTTTTTCCTGTGATTTTTACTAGTTTCTTCTTTTTTTTTTATATAACTTTTTCTGCTCTTTTACCTACATTTTTCATGTAAAATCTTTTTATTATTATACTGCTATTTATATATATATATATACTGCGTTGAAACCAGCATTTCCTAAATTACTATGAAAGTTTTTGATCTTTAACCAACTTTTTCCTGTGATTTTTACTAGTTTCTGCTTTTCATATAACTTTTTCTGCTCTTATACCTACATTTTTGATGGAAAATCTGATTATTTTCTCAATATTTTTATATTATATATATATACTGCGCTGAAACCCGCATTTCCTATACTACTATGAAAGTTTTTGATCCTTAACCAACTTTTTCCTGTGATTTTTACTAGTTTCTTCTTTTCATATAACTTTTTCTGCTCTTTTACCTAATTTTTTCATGGAAAATCTGTTTATTTTCTCAATATTTTTATATTATACTGCTATTTTTATATATATACTGCGCTGAAACCCGCATTTCCTAAACTACTATGAAAGTTTTTGATCTTTAACCAACTTTTTCCTGTGATTTTTACTAGTTTCTTCTTTTCATATAACTTTTTCTGCTCTTTTACCTTCATTTTTCATGGAAAATCTGATTATTTTCTCAATATTTTTATATCATATATATCCTGCGCTGAAACCCGCTTTAACTAAACTACTATGAAAGTTTTTGATCTTTAACCAACTTTTTCCTGTGATTTTTACTAGTTTCTTCTTTTTTTTTATATAACTTTTTCTGCTCTTTTACCTACATTTTTCATGTAAAATCTTTTTATTATTATACTGCTATTTATATATATATATACTGCGTTGAAACCAGCATTTCCTAAATTACTATGAAAGTTTTTGATCTTTAACCAACTTTTTCCTGTGATTTTTACTAGTTTCTGCTTTTCATATAACTTTTTTCTGCTCTTATACCTACATTTTTCATGGAAAATCTGATTATTTTCTCAATATTTTTATATTATATATAAATATACTGCGCTGAAACCCGCATTTCCTAAACTACTTTGAAAGTTTTTGATCTTTAACCAACTTTTTCCTGTTATTTTTACTAGTTTCTGCTTTTCATATAACTTTTTCTGCTCTTTTACCTACATTTTTCATGTAAAATCTGATTATTTTCTCAATATTTTTATACTATATATATATATATACTGCGCTGAAACCCGCATTTCCTAAACTACTATGAAAGCTTTTGATCTTTAACCAACTTTTTCCTGTGATTTTTACTAGTTTCTTCTTTTCATATAACTTTTTCTGCTCTTTTACCTACATTTTTCATGGAAAATCTGATTATTTTCTCAATATTTATATATTATATATATATATACTGCGCTGAAACTCGCATTTCCTAAACTACTATGAAAGTTTTTGATCTTTAACCAACTTTTTCCTGTGATTTTTACTAGTTTCTTCTTTTCATATAACTTTTTCTGCTCTTTTACCTAATTTTTTCATGGAAAATCTGATTATTTTCTCAATATTTTTATATTATATATATACTGCGCTGAAATCCGCATTAACTAAACTACTATGAAAGTTTTTGATCTTTAACCAACTTTTTCCTGTGATTTTTACTAGCTTCTGCTTTTCATATAACTTTTTCTGCTCTTTTACCTACATTTTTGATGGAAAATCTGATTATTTTCTCAATATTTTTATATTATATATATATACTGCGCTGAAACCCGCATTTCCTATACTACTAGGAAAGTTTTTGATCCTTAACCAACTTTTTCCTGTGATTTTTACTAGTTTCTTCTTTTCATATAACTTTTTTCTGCTCTTTTACCTAATTTTTTCATGGAAAATCTGTTTATTTTCTCAATATTTTTATATTATACTGCTATTTTTATATATATACTGCGCTGAAACCCGCATTTCCTAAACTACTATGAAAGTTTTTGATCTTTAACCAACTTTTTCCTGTGATTTTTACTAGTTTCTTTTTTTCATATAACTTTTTCTGCTCTTTTACCTACATTTTTCATGGAAAATCTGATTATTTTCTCAATATTTTTATATTATATATATCCTGCGCTGAAACCCGCTTTAACTAAACTACTATGAAAGTTTTTGATCTTTAACCAACTTTTTCCTGTGATTTTTACTAGTTTCTTCTTTTTTTTTATATAACTTTTTCTGCTCTTTTACCTACATTTTTCATGTAAAATCTTTTTATTATTATACTGCTATTTATATATATATATACTGCGTTGAAACCAGCATTTCCTAAATTACTATGAAAGTTTTTGATCTTTAACCAACTTTTTCCTGTGATTTTTACTAGTTTCTGCTTTTCATATAACTTTTTCTGCTCTTATACCTACATTTTTCATGGAAAATCTGATTATTTTCTCAATATTTTTATATTATATATAAATATACTGCGCTGAAACCCGCATTTCCTAAACTACTTTGAAAGTTTTTGATCTTTAACCAACTTTTTCCTGTTATTTTTACTAGTTTCTGCTTTTCATATAACTTTTTCTGCTCTTTTACCTACATTTTTCATGTAAAATCTGATTATTTTCTCAATATTTTTATATTTAATATATATATATATACTGCGCTGAAACCCGCATTTCCTAAACTACTATGAAAGCTTTTGATCTTTAACCAACTTTTTCCTGTGATTTTTACTAGTTTCTTCTTTTCATATAACTTTTTCTGCTCTTTTACCTACATTTTTCATGGAAAATCTGATTATTTTCTCAATATTTATATATTATATATATATATACTGCGCTGAAACTCGCATTTCCTAAACTACTATGAAAGTTTTTGATCTTTAACCAACTTTTTCCTGTGATTTTTACTAGTTTCTTCTTTTCATATAACTTTTTCTGCGCTTTTACCTAATTTTTTCATGGAAAATCTGATTATTTTCTCAATATTTTTATATTATATATATACTGCGCTGAAACCCGCATTAACTAAACTACTATGAAAGTTTTTGATCTTTAACCAACTTTTTCCTGTGATTTTTACTAGTTTCTTCTTTTCATATAACTTTTTCTGCTCTTTTACCTAATTTTTTCATGGAAAAACTGATTATTTTCTCAATATTTTTATATTATACTGCTATTTTTATATATATACTGCGCTGAAACCCGCATTTCCTATACTAGTATGAAAGTTTTGGATCTTTAACCAACTTTTTCCTGTGATTTTTACTAGTTTTTTCTTTTCATAAAACTTTTTCTGCTCTTTTACCTAATTTTTTCATGGAAAAACTGATTATTTTCTCAATATTTTTATATTATATATATACTGCGCTGAAACCCGCATTAACTAAACTACTATGAAAGTTTTTGATCCTTAACCAACTTTTTCCTGTGATTTTTACTAGTTTCTTCTTTTCATATAACTTTTTCTGCTCTCTTACCTACATTTTTCATGGAAAATCTGATTATTTTCTCAATATTTTTATATTATACTGCTATTTTTATATATATACTGCGCTGAAACCCGCATTTCTTATACTACTATGAAAGTTTTTGATCTTTAACCAACTTTTTCCTGTGATTTTTACTAGTTTCTTCTTTTCATATAACTTTTTCTGCTCTTTTATTTTCATTTTTCATGGAAAATCCGATTATTTTCTCAATATTTTTATATTATATTGCTTTTTTTAAATATATACTGCGCTGAAATCCGCATTTCCTAAACTACTATGAAAGTTTTTGATCTTTAACCAACTTTTTCCTGTGATTTTTACTAGTTTCTTCTTTTCATATAACTTTTTCTGCTCTTTTACCTACATTTTTCATGGCAAATCTGATTATTTTCTCAATATTTTTATATTATATATATATATACTGCGCTGAAACCCGCATTTCCTATACTACTATGAAAGTTTTTGATCTTCAACCAACTTTTTCCTGTGATTTTTACTAGTTTCTTCTTTTCATATAACTTTTTCTGCTCTTTTACCTTCATTTTTCATGGAAAATCTGATTATTTTCTCAATATTTTTATATTATACTGCTATTTTTATATATATACTGCGCTGAAACCCGCATTTCTTAACTACTATGAAAGTTTTTGATCTTCAACCAACTTTTTCCTGTGATTTTTACTAGTTTTTTCCTTTCATATAACTTTTTCTAACTAAACTACTACGAAAGTTTTTGATCTTTAACCAACTTTTTCCTGTGATTTTTACTAGTTTCTTCTTTTCATATAACTTTTTCTGCTCTTTCCTTTTCATGGAAAATCTGATTATTTTCTCAACTTTTTTATATTATATATATATACTGCGCTGAAACCCGCATTTCCTATGCTACTATGAAAGTTTTTGGTCTTTAACCAACTTTTTCCTGTGATTTTTACTAGTTTCTGCTTTTCATATAACTTTTTCTGCTCTTTTACCTACATTTTTCATGGAAAATCTGATTATTTTCTCAATATTTTTATATTATATATATATATATACTGCGCTGAAACCCGCATTTCCTATACTACTATGAATGTTTTTGATCTTTAACCAACTTTTTCCTGTGATTTTAACTAGTTTCTTCTTTTCATATAACTTTTTCTGCTCTTTTACCTTCATTTTTCATGGAAACTCTGATTATTTTCTCAATATTTTTATATTATACTGCTATTTTTAAATATATACTGCGCTGAAATCCGCATTTCCTAAACTACTATGAACGTTTTTGATCTTTAACCAACTTTTTCCTGTGATTTTTATTAGTTTCTTCTTTTCATATAACTTTTCTGCTCTTTTACCTATATTTTTCATAAAATCTGATTATTTTCTCAATATTTTTATATTATACTGCTATTTTTATATATATACTGCGTTGAAACCCGCATTTCCTAAACTGCTATGAAAGTTTTTGATCTTTAACCAACTTTTTCTTGTGATTTTTGACTAGTTATATATATATATATACTGCGCTGAAACCCGCATTTCCTAAACTTCTATGAACGTTTTTGATCTTTAACCAACTTTTTCCTGTGATTTTTATTAGTTTCTTCTTTTCATATAACTTTTTCTGCTTTTTTACCTACTTTTTTCATGGAAAAACTGATTATTTTCTCAATATTTTTATATTATATATATACTGCGCTGAAACCCGCATTAACTAAACTACTATAAAAGTTTTTGATCCTTAACCAACTTTTTCCTGTGATTTTTACTAGTTTCTTCTTTTTATATAACTTTTTCTGCTCTCTTACCTACATTTTTCATGGAAAATCTGATTATTTTCTCAATATTTTTATATTATACTGCTATTTTTATATATATACTGCGCTGAAACCCGCATTTCCTATACTACTATGAAAGTTTTTGATCTTTAACCAACTTTTTCCTGTGATTTTTACTAGTTTCTTCTTTTCATATAACTTTTTCTGCTCTTTTATTTTCATTTTTCATGGAAAATCCGATTATTTTCTCAATATTTTTATATTATATTGCTTTTTTCAAATATATACTGCGCTGAAATCCGCATTTCCTAAACTACTATGAAAGTTTTTGATCTTTAACCAACTTTTTCCTGTGATTTTTACTAGTTTCTTCTTTTCATATAACTTTTTCTGCTCTTTTACCTACATTTTTCATGGCAAATCTGATTATTTTCTCAATATTTTTATATTATATATATATATACTGCGCTGAAACCCGCATTTCCTATACTACTATGAAAGTTTTTGATCTTCAACCAACTTTTTCCTGTGATTTTTACTAGTTTCTTCTTTTCATATAACTTTTTCTGCTCTTTTACCTTAATTTTTCATGGAAAATCTGATTATTTTCTCAATATTTTTATATTATACTGCTATTTTTATATATATACTGCGCTGAAACCCGCATTTCCTAAACTACTATGAAAGTTTTTTATCTTCCACCAACTTTTTCCTGTGATTTTTACTAGTTTTTTCCTTTCATATAACTTTTTCTAACTAAACTACTACGAAAGTTTTTGATCTTTAACCAACTTTTTCCTGTGATTTTTACTAGTTTCTTCTTTTCATATAACTTTTTCTGCTCTTTCCTTTTCATGGAAAATCTGATTATTTTCTCAACTTTTTTATATTATATATATATACTGCGCTGAAACCCGCATTTCCTATGCTACTATGAAAGCTTTTGGTCTTTAACCAACTTTTTCCTGTGATTTTTACTAGTTTCTGCTTTTCATATAAGTTTTTCTGCTCTTTTACCTACATTTTTCATGGAAAATCTGATTATTTTCTCAATATTTTTATATTATATATATATATACTGCGCTGAAACCCGCATTTCCTATACTACTATGAATGTTTTTGATCTTTAACCAACTTTTTCCTGTGATTTTAACTAGTTTCTTCTTTTCATATAACTTTTTCTGCTCTTTTACCTTCATTTTTCATGGAAACTCTGATTATTTTCTCAATATTTTTATATTATACTGCTATTTTTAAATATATACTGCGCTGAAATCCGCATTTCCTAAACTACTATGAACGTTTTTGATCTTTAACCAACTTTTTCCTGTGATTTTTATTAGTTTCTTCTTTTCATATAACTTTTTCTGCTCGTTTACCTACATTTTTCATGGAAAATCTGATTATTTTCTCAATATGTTTATATTATACTGCTATTTTTATATATATACTGCGCTGAAACCCGCATTTACTAAACTACCATGAAAGTTTTTGATCTTTAACCAACTTTTTCCTTGATTTTTACTAGTTTCTTCTTTTCATATAACTTGTTCTGCTCTTTTACCTACATTTTTAATGGAAAATCTGATTATTTTCTCAATATTTTTATATTATATACTATATACTGCGCTGAAACCCGCATTTCCTTAACTACTATGAAAGTTTTTGATCTTTTACCAACTTTTTCCTGTGAGTTTTTTCTTTTCATATAACTTTTTCTGCTCGTTTACCTTCTTTTTCAATGGAAAATCTGATTATTTTCTCAATATTTTTATATCATACTGCTATTTTTATATATATATACTGCGCTGAAACCCGCATTTCCTAAACTACTATGAAAGTTTTTGATCTTTAACCAACTTTTTCCTGTGATTTTTACTAGTTTCTGTTTTTTTATATATAATTTTTTCTGCACTTTTACCTACTTTTTTCATGGAAAATCTGATTATTTTCGCAATATTTATATATTATACTGCTATTTTTATATATATACTGCGCTGAAACCCGCATTTCCTAAACTACTATGAAAGCTTTTGATCTTTAACCAACTTTTTCCTGTGATTTTAACTAGTTTCTTCTTTTCATATAACTTTTTCTGCTCTTTTACCTTCATTTTTCATGGAAACTCTGATTATTTTCTCAATATTTTTATATTATATATATATGCTGCGCTGAAACCCGCACTTGCTAAACTACTATGAAAGTTTTTGATCTTTAACCAACTTTTTCTTGTGATTTTTACTAGTTATATATATATATATACTGCGCTGAAACCCGCATTTCCTAAACTTCTATGAACGTTTTTGATCTTTAACCAACTTTTTCCTGTCATTTTTACTAGTTTCTTCTATTCATATAACTTTTTCTGCTGTATACCTACATTTTTCATGGAAAATCTGATTATTTTCTCAATATTTTTATATTATATATATACTGCGCTGAAACCCGCATTTACTAAACTACTATGAAAGTTTTTGATCTTTAACCAACTTTTTCCTGTGATTTTTACTAGTTTTTTCTTTTCATATAACTTTTTCTGCTCTTTTACCTACTTTTTTCATGGAAAATCTGATTATTTTCTCAATATTTTTATATTATATATATACTGCGCTGAAACCCGCATTTACTAAACTACTATGAAAGTTTTTGATCTTTAACCAACTTTTTCCTGTGATTTTTACTAGTTTCTTCTTTTCATATAACTTTTTCTGCTCTTTTACCTACATTTTTCATGGAAAATCTGATTATTTTCCCAATATTTTTATATTATACTGCTATTTTTATATATATACTGCGCTGAAACCCGCATTTCCTACACTACTATGAAAGTTTTTGATCCTTAACCAACTCTTTCCTGTGATTTTAACTAGTTTTTTCTTTTCATATAACTTTTTCTAACTAAACTACTACGAAAGTTTTTGATCTTTAACCAACTTTTTCCTGTGATTTTTACTAGTTTCTTCTTTTCATATAACTTTTTCTGCTCTTTTACCTAATTTTTTCATGGAAAATCTGATTATTTTCTCAATATTTTTATATTATATATATATACTGCGCTGAAATCCGCATTAACTAAACTACTATGAAAGTTTTTGATCTTTAACCAACTTTTTCCTGTGATTTTTACTAGTTTCTTCTTTTCATATAACTTTTTCTGCTCTTTTACCTAATTTTTTCATGGAAAAACTGATTATTTTCTCAATATTTTTATATTATACTGCTATTTTTATATATATACTGCGCTGAAACCCGCATTTCCTATACTACTATCAAAGTTTTTGATCTTTAACCAACTTTTTCCTGTGATTTTTACTAGTTTATTCTTTTCATATAACTTTTTCTGCTCTTTTACCTAATTTTTTCATGGAAAAACTGATTATTTTCTCAATATTTTTATATTATATATATACTGCGCTGAAACCCGCATTAACTAAACTACTATGAAAGTTTTTGATCCTTAACCAACTTTTTCCTGTGATTTTTACTAGTTTCTTCTTTTCATATAACTTTTTCTGCTCTTTTATTTTCATTTTTCATGGAAAATCCGATTATTTTCTCAATATTTTTATATTATATTGCTTTTTTCAAATATATACTGCGCTGAAATCCGCATTTCCTAAACTACTATGAAAGTTTTTGATCTTTAACCAACTTTTTCCTGTGATTTTTACTAGTTTCTTCTTTTCATATAACTTTTTCTGCTCTTTTACCTACATTTTTCATGGCAAATCTGATTATTTTCTCAATATTTTTATATTATACTGGTATTTTTATATATATACTGCGCTGAAACCCGCATTTCCTAAACTACTATGAAAGTTTTTGATCCTTAACCAACTCTTTCCTGTGATTTTTACTAGTTTTTTCTTTTCATATAACTTTTTCTAACTAAACTACTACGAAAGTTTTTGATCTTTAACCAACTTTTTCCTGTGATTTTTACTAGTTTCTTCTTTTCATATAACTTTTTCTGCTCTTTTACCTAATTTTTTCATGGAAAATCTGATTATTTTCTCAATATTTTTATATTATATATATACTGCGCTGAAACCCGCATTTACTAAACTACTATGAAAGTTTTTGATCTTTAACCAACTTTTTCCTGTGATTTTTACTAGTTTCTTCTTTTCATATAACTTTTTCTGCTCTTTTACCTACATTTTTCATGGAAAATCTGATTATTTTCTCAATATTTTTATATTATACTGCTATTTTTATATATAAACTGCGCTGAAACCCGCATTTCCTAAACTACTATGAAAGTTTTTGATCCTTAACCAACTCTTTCCTGTGATTTTTACTAGTTTTTTCTTTTCATATAACTTTTTCTAACTAAACTACTACGAAAGTTTTTGATCTTTAACCAACTTTTTCCTGTGATTTTTACTAGTTTCTTCTTTTCATATAACTTTTTCTGCTCTTTTATCTAATTTGTTTATGGAAAATCTGATTATTTTCTCAATATTTTTATATTATATATATATACTGCGCTGAAATCCGCATTAACTAAACTACTATGAAAGTTTTTGATCTTTAACCAACTTTTTCCTGTGATTTTTACTAGTTTCTTCTTTTCATATAACTTTTTCTGCTCTTTTACCTAATTTTTTCATGGAAAATCTGTTTATTTTCTCAATATTTTTATATTATACTGGTATTTTTATATATATACTGCGCTGAAACCCGCATTTCCTAAACTACTATGAAAGTTTTTGATCCTTAACCAACTCTTTCCTGTGATTTTTAGCTTCTGCTTTTCATATAACTTTTTCTGCTCTCTTACCTACATTTTTCATGGAAAATCTGATTATTTTCTCAATATTTTTATATTATATATATATACTGCGCTGAAACCCGCATTTCCTATACTACTATGAAAGTTTTTGATCTTTAACCAACTTTTTCCTGTGATTTTTACTAGTTTCTTCTTTTCATATAACTTTTTCTGCTCTTTTACCTAATTTTTTCATGGAAAAACTGATTATTTTCTCAATATTTTTATATTATACTGCTATTTTTATATATATACTGCGCTGAAACCCGCATTTCCTATACTACTATGAAAGTTTTTGATCTTTAACCAACTTTTTCCTGTGATTTTTACTAGTTTCTTCTTTTCATATAACTCTTTCTGGTCTTTTACCTACATTTTTCATGGAAAATCTGATTATTTTCTTAATATTTTTATATTATATATATATATACTGCGCTGAAACCCGCATTTCCTATGCTATTATGAAAGTTGTTGATCTTTAACCAACTTTTTCCTGTGATTTTTACTAGTTTCTTCTTTTCATATAACTTTTTCTGCTCTTTTACCTACATTTTTCATGGAAAATCTGATTATTTTCTCAATATTTTTATATTATATATATATACTGCGCTGAAACCCGCATTTCCTATACTACTATGAACGTTTTTGATCTTTAACCAACTTTTTCCTGTGATTTTTACTAGTTTCTTCTTTTCATATAACTTTTTCTGCTCTTTTACCTACATTTTTCATGGAAAATCTGATTATTTTCTCAATATTTTTGTATTAAATATATATATACTGCGCTGAAACCCGCATTTCCTAAACTACTATGAAAGTTTTTGATCTTTAACCAACTTTTTCTTGTGATTTTTACTAGTTTTTTCTTTTCATATAACTTTTTCTGCTCTTTTACCTACTTTTTTCATGGAAAATCTGATTATTTTCTCAATATTTTTATATTATATATATACTGCGCTGAAACCCGCATTTACTAAACTACTATGAAAGTTTTTGATCTTTAACCAACTTTTTCCTGTGATTTTTACTAGTTTCTTCTTTTCATATAACTTTTTCTGCTCTTTTACCTACATTTTTCATGGAAAATCTGATTATTTTCCCAATATTTTTATATTATACTGCTATTTTTATATATATACTGCGCTGAAACCCGCATTTCCTAAACTACTATGAAAGTTTTTGATCCTTAACCAACTCTTTCCTGTGATTTTAACTAGATTTTTCTTTTCATATAACTTTTTCTAACTAAACTACTACGAAAGTTTTTGATCTTTAACCAACTTTTTCCTGTGATTTTTACTAGTTTCTTCTTTTCATATAACTTTTTCTGCTCTTTTACCTAATTTTTTCATGGAAAATCTGATTATTTTCTCAATATTTTTATATTATATATATATACTGCGCTGAAATCCGCATTAACTAAACTACTATGAAAGTTTTTGATCTTTAACCAACTTTTTCCTGTGATTTTTACTAGTTTCTTCTTTTCATATAACTTTTTCTGCTCTTTTACCTAATTTTTTCATGGAAAAACTGATTATTTTCTCAATATTTTTATATTATACTGCTATTTTTATATATATACTGCACTGAAACCCGCATTTCCTATACTACTATCAAAGTTTTTGATCTTTAACCAACTTTTTCCTGTGATTTTTACTAGTTTTTTCTTTTCATATAACTTTTTCTGCTCTTTTACCTAATTTTTTCATGGAAAAACTGATTATTTTCTCAATATTTTTATATTATATATATACTGCGCTGAAACCCGCATTAACTAAACTACTATGAAAGTTTTTGATCCTTAACCAACTTTTTCCTGTGATTTTTACTAGTTTCTTCTTTTCATATAACTTTTTCTGCTCTTTTATTTTCATTTTTCATGGAAAATCCGATTATTTTCTCAATATTTTTATATTATATTGCTTTTTTCAAATATATACTGCGCTGAAATCCGCATTTCCTAAACTACTATGAAAGTTTTTGATCTTTAACCAACTTTTTCCTGTGATTTTTACTAGTTTCTTCTTTTCATATAACTTTTTCTGCTCTTTTACCTACATTTTTCATGGCAAATCTGATTATTTTCTCAATATTTTTATATTATACTGGTATTTTTATATATATACTGCGCTGAAACCCGCATTTCCTAAACTACTATGAAAGTTTTTGATCCTTAACCAACTCTTTCCTGTGATTTTTACTAGTTTTTTCTTTTCATATAACTTTTTCTAACTAAACTACTACGAAAGTTTTTGATCTTTAACCAACTTTTTCCTGTGATTTTTACTAGTTTCTTCTTTTTATATAACTTTTTCTGCTCTTTTACCTAATTTTTTCATGGAAAATCTGATTATTTTCTCAATATTTTTATATTATATATATATACTGCGCTGAAATCCGCATTAACTAAACTACTATGAAAGTTTTTGATCTTTAACCAACTTTTTCCTGTGATTTTTACTAGTTTCTTCTTTTCATATAACTTTTTCTGCTCTTTTATTTTCATTTTTCATGGAAAATCCGATTATTTTCTCAATATTTTTATATTATATTGCTTTTTTCAAATATATACTGCGCTGAAATCCGCATTTCCTAAACTACTATGAAAGTTTTTGATCTTTAACCAACTTTTTCCTGTGATTTTTACTAGTTTCTTCTTTTCATATAACTTTTTCTGCTCTTTTACCTACTTTTTTCATGGAAAATCTGATTATTTTCTCAATATTTTTATATTATATATACTAAACTACTATGAAAGTTTTTGATCTTAAACCAACTTTTTCCTGTGATTTTTACTAGTTTCTTCTTTTCATATAACTTTTTCTGCTCTTTTACCTACATTTTTCATGGAAAATCTGATTATTTTCCCAATATTTTTATATTATACTGCTATTTTTATATATATACTGCGCTGAAACCCGCATTTCCTAAACTACTATGAAAGTTTTTGATCCTTAACCAACTCTTTCCTGTGATTTTTACTAGTTTTTTCTTTTCATATAACTTTTTCTAACTAAACTACTACGAAAGTTTTTGATCTTTAACCAACTTTTTCCTGTGATTTTTACTAGTTTCTTCTTTTCATATAACTTTTTCTGCTCTTTTATTTTCATTTTTCATGGAAAATCAGATTATTTTCTCAATATTTTTATATTATATTGCTTTTTTCAAATATATACTGCGCTGAAATCCGCATTTCCTAAACTACTATGAAAGTTTTTGATCTTTAACCAACTTTTTCCTGTGATTTTTACTAGTTTCTTCTTTTCATATAACTTTTTCTGCTCTTTTACCTACATTTTTCATGGCAAATCTGATTATTTTCTCAATATTTTTATATTATATATATATATACTGCGCTGAAACCCGCATTTCCTATACTACTATGAAAGTTTTTGTTCTTCAACCAACTTTTTCCTGTGATTTTTACTAGTTTCTTCTTTTCATATAACTTTTTCTGCTCTTTTACCTTAATTTTTCATGGAAAATCTGATTATTTTCTCAATATTTTTATATTATACTGCTATTTTTATATATATACTGCGCTGAAACCCGCATTTCCTAAACTACTATGAAAGTTTTTGATCTTCAACCAACTTTTTCCTGTGATTTTTACTAGTTTTTTCCTTTCACATAACTTTTTCTAACTAAACTACTACGAAAGTTTTTGATCTTTAACCAACTTTTTCCTGTGATTTTTACTAGTTTCTTCTTTTCATATAACTTTTTCTGCTCTTTCCTTTTCATGGAAAATCTGATTATTTTCTCAACTTTTTTATATTATATATATATACTGCGCTGAAACCCGCATTTCCTATGCTACTATGAAAGTTTTTGATCTTTAACCAACTTTTTCCTGTGATTTTTACTAGTTTCTGCTTTTCATATAAGTTTTTCTGCTCTTTTACCTACATTTTTCATGGAAAATCTGATTATTTTCTCAATATTTTTATATTATATATATATATACTGCGCTGAAACCCGCATTTCCTATACTACTATGAAAGTTTTTGATCTTTAACCAACTTTTTCCTGTGATTTTTACTAGTTTCTTCTTTTCATATAACTTTTTCTGCTCTTTTACCTTCATTTTTCATGGAAACTCTGATTATTTTCTCAATATTTTTATATTATACTGCTATTTTTAAATATATACTGCGCTGAAATCCGCATTTCCTAAACTACTATGAACGTTTTTGATCTTTAACCAACTTTTTCCTGTGATTTTTACTAGTTTCTTCTTTTCATATAACTTTTTCTGCTCTTTTACCTACATTTTTCATGGAAAATCTGATTATTTTCTCAATATTTTTATATTATACTGCTATTTTTATATATCTACTGCGTTGAAACCCGCATTTCCTAAACTGCTATGAAAGTTTTTGATCTTTAACCAACTTTTTCTTGTGATTTTTACTAGTTATATATATATATATATACTGCGCTGAAACCCGCATTTCCTATACTAGTACCAACGTTTTTGATCTTTAAACAACTTTTTGCTGTCATTTTTACTAGTTTCTTCTATTCATATAACTTTTTCTGCTGTATACCTACATTTTTCATGGAAAATCTGATTATTTTCTCAATATTTTTATATTATATTGCTTTTTTCAAATATATACTGCGCTGAAATCCGCATTTCCTAAACTACTATGAAAGTTTTTGATCTTTAACCAACTTTTTCCTGTGATTTTTACTAGTTTCTTCTTTTCATATAACTTTTTCTGCTCTTTTACCTACTTTTTTCATGGAAAATCTGATTATTTTCTCAATATTTTTATATTATATATATACTGCGCTGAAACCCGCATTTACTAAACTACTATGAAAGTTTTTGATCTTTAACCAACTTTTTCCTGTGATTTTTACTAGTTTCTTCTTTTCATATAACTTTTTCTGCTCTTTTACCTACATTTTTCATGGAAAATCTGATTATTTTCCCAATATTTTTATATTATACTGCTATTTTTATATATATACTGCGCTGAAACCCGCATTTCCTAAACTACTATGAAAGTTTTTGATCCTTAACCAACTCTTTCCTGTGATTTTTACTAGTTTTTTCTTTTCATATAACTTTTTCTAACTAAACTACTACGAAAGTTTTTGATCTTTAACCAACTTTTTCCTGTGATTTTTACTAGTTTCTTCTTTTCATATAACTTTTTCTGCTCTTTTACCTAATTTGTTCATGGAAAATCTGATTATTTTCTCAATATTTTTATATTATATATATATACTGCGCTGAAATCCGCATTAACTAAACTACTATGAAAGTTTTTGATCTTTAACCAACTTTTTCCTGTGATTTTTACTAGTTTCTTCTTTTCATATAACTTTTTCTGCTCTTTTACCTAATTTTTTCATGGAAAAACTGATTATTTTCTCAATATTTTTATATTATACTGCTATTTTTATATATATACTGCGCTGAAACCCGCATTTCCTATACTACTATCAAAGTTTTTGATCTTTAACCAACTTTTTCCCTTGATTTTTACTAGTTTTTTCTTTTCATATAACTTTTTCTGCTCTTTTACCTAATTTTTTCATGGAAAAACTGATTATTTTCTCAATATTTTTATATTATATATATACTGCGCTGAAACCCGCATTAACTAAACTACTATGAAAGTTTTTGATCCTTAACCAACTTTTTCCTGTGATTTTTACTAGTTTCTTCTTTTCATATAACTTTTTCTGCTCTTTTATTTTCATTTTTCATGGAAAATCAGATTATTTTCTCAATATTTTTATATTATATTGCTTTTTTCAAATATATACTGCGCTGAAATCCGCATTTCCTAAACTACTATGAAAGTTTTTGATCTTTAACCAACTTTTTCCTGTGATTTTTACTAGTTTCTTCTTTTCATATAACTTTTTCTGCTCTTTTACCTACATTTTTCATGGAAAATCTGATTATTTTCTCAATATTTTTATATTATATATATATATACTGCGCTGAAACCCGCATTTCCTATACTACTATGAAAGTTTTTGTTCTTCAACCAACTTTTTCCTGTGATTTTTACTAGTTTCTTCTTTTCATATAACTTTTTCTGCTCTTTTACCTTAATTTTTCATGGAAAATCTGATTATTTTCTCAATATTTTTATATTATACTGCTATTTTTATATATATACTGCGCTGAAACCCGCATTTCCTAAACTACTATGAAAGTTTTTGATCTTCAACCAACTTTTTCCTGTGATTTTTACTAGTTTTTTCCTTTCACATAACTTTTTCTAACTAAACTACTACGAAAGTTTTTGATCTTTAACCAACTTTTTCCTGTGATTTTTACTAGTTTCTTCTTTTCATATAACTTTTTCTGCTCTTTCCTTTTCATGGAAAATCTGATTATTTTCTCAACTTTTTTATATTATATATATATACTGCGCTGAAACCCGCATTTCCTATGCTACTATGAAAGTTTTTGATCTTTAACCAACTTTTTCCTGTGATTTTTACTAGTTTCTGCTTTTCATATAAGTTTTTCTGCTCTTTTACCTACATTTTTCATGGAAAATCTGATTATTTTCTCAATATTTTTATATTATATATATATATACTGCGCTGAAACCCGCATTTCCTATACTACTATGAAAGTTTTTGATCTTTAACCAACTTTTTCCTGTGATTTTTACTAGTTTCTTCTTTTCATATAACTTTTTCTGCTCTTTTACCTTCATTTCTCATGGAAACTCTGATTATTTTCTCAATATTTTTATATTATACTGCTATTTTTAAATATATACTGCGCTGAAATCCGCATTTCCTAAACTACTATGAACGTTTTTGATCTTTAACCAACTTTTTCCTGTGATTTTTACTAGTTTCTTCTTTTCATATAACTTTTTCTGCTCTTTTACCTACATTTTTCATGGAAAATCTGATTATTTTCTCAATATTTTTATATTATACTGCTATTTTTATATATCTACTGCGTTGAAACCCGCATTTCCTAAACTGCTATGAAAGTTTTTGATCTTTAACCAACTTTTTCTTGTGATTTTTACTAGTTATATATATATATATATACTGCGCTGAAACCCGCATTTCCTATACTAGTACCAACGTTTTTGATCTTTAAGCAACTTTTTGCTGTCATTTTTACTAGTTTCTTCTATTCATATAACTTTTTCTGCTGTATACCTACATTTTTCATGGAAAATCTGATTATTTTCTCAATATTTTTATATTATACTCCTATTTTTATATATATACTGCGCTGAAACCCGCATTTGCTAAACTACTATGAAAGCTTTTCATCTTTAACCAACTTTTTTCTGTGATTTTTACTAGTTTTTTCTTTTCATATAACTTTTTCTAACTAAACTACTACGAAAGTTTTTGATCTTTAACCAACTTTTTCCTGTGATTTTTACTAGTTTCTTCTTTTCATATAACTTTTTCTGCTCTTTTCCCTACATTTTTCATGGAAAATCTGATTATTTTTCAATATTTTTATATTATATATGTATACTGCGCTGAAACCCGCATTTCCTATGCTACTATGAAAGTTTTTGATCTTTAACCAACTTTTTCCTGTGATTTTTACTAGCTTCTGCTTTTCATATAACTTTTTCTGCTCTTTTACCTACATTTTTGATGGAAAATCTGATTATTTTCTCAATATTTTTATATTATATATATATATACTGCGCTGAAACCCGCATTTCCTATACTACTATGAAAGTTTTTGATCTTTAACCAACTTTTTCCTGTGATTTTTACTAGTTTCTTCTTTTCATATAACTTTTTCTGCTCTTTTACCTTCATTTTTCATGGAAACTCTGATTATTTTCTCAATATTTTTATATTATACTGCTATTTTTAAATATATACTGCGCTGAAATCCGCATTTCCTAAACTACTATGAACGTTTTTGATCTTTAACCAACTTTTTCCTGTGATTTTTACTAGTTTCTTCTTTTCATATAACTTTTTCTGCTCTTTTACCTACATTTTTCATGGAAAATCTGATTATTTTCTCAATATTTTTATATTATACTGCTATTTTTATATATCTACTGCGTTGAAACCCGCATTTCCTAAACTGCTATGAAAGTTTTTGATCTTTAACCAACTTTTTCTTGTGATTTTTACTAGTTATATATATATATATATATACTGCGCTGAAACCCGCATTTCCTATACTAGTACCAACGTTTTTGATCTTTAAACAACTTTTTGCTGTCATTTTTACTAGTTTCTTCTATTCATATAACTTTTTCTGCTGTATACCTACATTTTTCATGGAAAATCTGATTATTTTCTCAATATTTTTATATTATACTCCTATTTTTATATATATACTGCGCTGAAACCCGCATTTGCTAAACTACTATGAAAGCTTTTCATCTTTAACCAACTTTTTTCTGTAATTTTTACTAGTTTTTTCTTTTCATATAACTTTTTCTAACTAAACTACTACGAAAGTTTTTGATCTTTAACCAACTTTTTCCTGTGATTTTTACTAGTTTCTTCTTTTCATACAACTTTTTCTGCTCTTTTCCCTACATTTTTCATGGAAAATCTGATTATTTTCTCAATATTTTTATATTATATATGTATACTGCGCTGAAACCCGCATTTCCTATACTACTATGAAAGTTTTTGATCTTTAACCAACTTTTTCCTGTGATTTTTACTAGTTTCTTCTTTTCATATAACTCTTTCTGGTCTTTTACCTACATTTTTCATGGAAAATCTGATTATTTTCTTAATATTTTTATATTATATATATGTATACTGCGCTGAAACCCGCATTTCCTATGCTATTATGAAAGTTGTTGATCTTTAACCAAATTTTTCCTGTGATTTTTACTAGTTTCTTCTTTTCATATTACTTTTTCTGCTCTTTTACCTACATTTTTCATGGAAAATCTGATTATTTTCTCAATATTTTTATATTATATATATATATACTGCGCTGAAACCCGCATTTCCTAAACTACTATGAAAGTGTTTGATCTTTAACCAACTTGTTCCTGTGATTTTTACTAGTTTCTTCTTTTCATATAACTTTTTCTGCTCTTTTACCTACATTTTTCATGGAAAATCTGATTATTTTCTCAATATTTTTATATTATATATGTATACTGCGCTGAAACCCGCATTTCCTATGCTACTATGAAAGTTTTTGATCTTTAACCAACTTTTTCCTGTGATTTTTACTAGCTTCTGCTTTTCATATAACTTTTTCTGCTCTTTTACCTACATTTTTGATGGAAAATCTGATTATTTTCTCAATATTTTTATATTATATATATATATACTGCGCTGAAACCCGCATTTCCTATACTACTATGAAAGTTTTTGATCTTTAACCAACTTTTTCCTGTGATTTTTACTAGTTTCTTCTTTTCATATAACTTTTTCTGCTGTATACCTACATTTTTCATGGAAAATCTGATTATTTTCTCAATATTTTTATATTATACTGCTATTTTTATATATCTACTGCGTTGAAACCCGCATTTCCTAAACTGCTATGAAAGTTTTTGATCTTTAACCAACTTTTTCTTGTGATTTTTACTAGTTATATATATATATATATACTGCGCTGAAACCCGCATTTCCTATACTAGTACCAACGTTTTTGATCTTTAAACAACTTTTTGCTGTCATTTTTACTAGTTTCTTCTATTCATATAACTTTTTCTGCTGTATACCTACATTTTTCATGGAAAATCTGATTATTTTCTCAATATTTTTATATTATACTCCTATTTTTATATATATAATGCGCTGAAACCCGCATTTGCTAAACTACTATGAAAGCTTTTCATCTTTAACCAACTTTTTTCTGTGATTTTTACTAGTTTTTTCTTTTCATATAACTTTTTCTAACTAAACTACTACGAAAGTTTTTGATCTTTAACCAACTTTTTCCTGTGATTTTTACTAGTTTCTTCTTTTCATATAACTTTTTCTGCTCTTTTACCTTCATTTTTCATGGAAACTCTGATTATTTTCTCAATATTTTTATATTATACTGCTATTTTTAAATATATACTGCGCTGAAATCCGCATTTCCTAAACTACTATGAACGTTTTTGATCTTTAACCAACTTTTTCCTGTGATTTTTACTAGTTTCTTCTTTTCATATAACTTTTTCTGCTCTTTTACCTACATTTTTCATGGAAAATCTGATTATTTTCTCAATATTTTTATATTATACTGCTATTTTTATATATCTACTGCGTTGAAACCCGCATTTCCTAAACTGCTATGAAAGTTTTTGATCTTTAACCAACTTTTTCTTGTGATTTTTACTAGTTATATATATATATATATATACTGCGCTGAAACCCGCATTTCCTATACTAGTACCAACGTTTTTGATCTTTAAACAACTTTTTGCTGTCATTTTTACTAGTTTCTTCTATTCATATAACTTTTTCTGCTGTATACCTACATTTTTCATGGAAAATCTGATTATTTTCTCAATATTTTTATATTATACTCCTATTTTTATATATATAATGCGCTGAAACCCGCATTTGCTAAACTACTATGAAAGCTTTTCATCTTTAACCAACTTTTTTCTGTGATTTTTACTAGTTTTTTCTTTTCATATAACTTTTTCTAACTAAACTACTACGAAAGTTTTTGATCTTTAACCAACTTTTTCCTGTGATTTTTACTAGTTTCTTCTTTTCATATAACTTTTTCTGCTCTTTTCCCTACATTTTTCATGGAAAATCTGATTATTTTCTCAATATTTTTATATTATATATGTATACTGCGCTGAAACCCGCATTTCCTATACTACTATGAAAGTTTTTGATCTTTAACCAACTTTTTCCTGTGATTTTTACTAGTTTCTTCTTTTCATATAACTCTTTCTGGTCTTTTACCTACATTTTTCATGGAAAATCTGATTATTTTCTTAATATTTTTATATTATATATATATATACTGCGCTGAAACCCACATTTCCTATGCTATTATGAAAGTTGTTGATCTTTAACCAAATTTTTCCTGTGATTTTTACTAGTTTCTTCTTTTCATATTACTTTTTCTGCTCTTTTACCTACATTTTTCATGGAAAATCTGATTATTTTCTCAATATTTTTATATTATATATATATATACTGCGCTGAAACCCGCATTTCCTAAACTACTATGAAAGTGTTTGATCTTTAACCAACTTGTTCCTGTGATTTTTACTAGTTTCTTCTTTTCATATAACTTTTTCTGCTCTTTTACCTACATTTTTCATGGAAAATCTGATTATTTTCTCAATATTTTTATATTATACTGCTATTTTTAAATATATACTGCGCTGAAATCCGCATTTCCTAAACTACTATGAAAGTTTTTGAGCTTTAACCAACTTTTTCCTGTGATTTTTACTAGTTTTGTCTTTTCATATAACTTTTTCTGCTCTTTTACCTACTTTTTTCATGGAAAATCTGATTATTTTCTCAATATTTTTATATTATATATATACTGCGCTGAAACCCGCATTTCTTATACTACTATGAAAGTTTTTGATCTTTAACCAACTTTTTCCTGTGGTTTTTACTAGTTTTTTCTTTTCATATAACTTTTTTCTGCTCTTTTACCTACTTTTTTTCATGGAAAATCTGATTATTTTCTCAATATTTTTATATTATATATATACTGCGCTGAAACCCGCATTTACTAAACTACTATGAAAGTTTTTGATCTTTAACCAACTTTTTTCTGTGATTTTTACTAGTTTCTTCTTTTCATATAACTTTTTTTGCTCTTTTACCTACATTTTTTCATGGAAAATCTGATTATTTTCTCAATATTTTTATATTATACTGCTATTTTTATATATATACTGCGCTGAAACCCGCATTTCCTAAACTAGTATGAAAGTTTTTGATCTTTAACCAACTTTTTCCTGTGATTTTTACTAGTTTCTTCTTTTCATATAACTTTTTCTGCTCTTTTACCTACATTTTTCATGGAAAATCTGATTATTTTCTCAATATTTTTATATTATACTGCTATTTTTAAATATATACTGCGCTGAAATCCGCATTTCCTAAACTACTATGAAAGTTTTTGATCTTTAACCAACTTTTTCCTGTGATTTTTACTAGTTTCTTCTTTTCATATAACTTTTTCGGCTCTTTTACCTACATTTTTCATGGAAAATCTGATTATTTTCTCAATATTTTTATATTATATATATATATATATACTGCGCTGAAACCCGCATTTCCTATACTACTATGAAAGTTTTTGATTTTTAACCAACTTTTTCCTGTGATTTTTACTAGTTTCTTCTTTTCATATAACTTTTTCTGCTCTTTTACCTACATTTTTCATGGAAAATCTGATTATTTTCTCAATATTTTTATATTATATATATATATACTGCGCTGAAACCCGCATTTCCTAAACTACTATGAACGTTTTTGATCTTTAACCAACTTTTTCCTGTGATTTTTACTGGTTTCTTCTTTTCATATAACTTTTTCTGCTCTTTTACCTACTTTTTTCATGGAAAATCTGATTATTTTCTCAATATTTTTATATTATATATATATACTGCGCTGAAACCCGCATTTCCTATACTAGTACCAAAGTTTTTGATCTTTAAACAACTTTTTGCTGTCATTTTTACTAGTTTCTTCTATTCATATAACTTTTTCTGCTGTTATACCTACATTTTTCATGGAAAATCTGATTATTTTCTCAATATTTTTATATTATACTGCTATTTTTATATATATAGTGCGCTGAAACCCGCATTTCCTAAACAACTATGAAAGTTTTTGATCTTTAACCAACTTTTTCCTGTGATTTTTACTAGTTTTGTCTTTTCATATAACTTTTTCTGCTCTTTTACCTACTTTTTTCATGGAAAATCTGATTATTTTCTCAATATTTTTATATTATATATATACTGCGCTGAAGCCCGCATTTCTTATACTACAATGAAAGTTTTTGATCTTTAACCAACTTTTTCCTGTGATTTTTACTAGTTTCTTCTTTTCATATAACTTTTTCTGCTCTTTTACCTACATTTTTCATGGAAAATCTGATTATTTTCTCAATATTTTTATATTATATGTATATACTGCGCTGAAACCCGCATTTCCTATACTACTATGAACGTTTTCATATAACTTTTTCTGCTCTTTTACCTACATTTTTCATGGAAAATCTGATTATTTTCTCAATATTTTTATATTATACTGCTATTTTTATATATATAGTGCGCTGAAACCCGCATTTCCTAAACTACTATGAAAGTTTTTGATCTTTAACCAACTTTTTCCTGTGATTTTTACTAGTTTTGCCTTTTCATATAACTTTTTCTGCTCTTTTACCTACTTTTTTCATGGAAAATCTGATTATTTTCTCAATATTTTTATATTATATATATACTGCGCTGAAGCCCGCATTTCTTATACTACTATGAAAGTTTTTGATCTTTAACCAACTTTTTCCTGTGATTTTTACTAGTTTCTTCTTTTCATATAACTTTTTCTGCTCTTTTACCTACATTTTTCATGGAAAATCTGATTATTTTCTCAATATTTTTATATTATATGTATATACTGCGCTGAAACCCGCATTTCCTAAACTACTATGAAAGTTTTTGATCTTTAACCAACTTTTTCCTGTGATTTTTACTAGTTTTGTCTTTTCATATAACTTTTTCTGCTCTTTTACCTACTTTTTTCATGGAAAATCTGATTATTTTCTCAATATTTTTATATTATATATATACTGCGCTGAAGCCCGCATTTCTTATACTACTATGAAAGTTTTTGATCTTTAACCAACTTTTTCCTGTGATTTTTACTAGTTTCTTCTTTTCATATAACTTTTTCTGCTCTTTTACCTACATTTTTCATGGAAAATCTGATTATTTTCTCAATATTTTTATATTATATATATATATACTGCGCTGAAACCCGCATTTCCTATACTAGTATGAAAGTTTTTGATCTTTAACCAACTTTTTTCTGTGATTTTTACTAGTTTCTTCTTTTCATGTAACTTTTTCTGCTCTTTTACCTACATTTTTCATGGAAAATCTGATTATTTTCTCAATATTTCTTTATATTATATATATATACTGCGCTGAAACCCTCATTTCCTATACTACTATGAAAGTTTTTGATCTTTAACCAACTTTTTCCTGTGATTTTTACTAGTTTCTTCATTTCATATAACTTTTTCTGCTCTATTACCTACTGTTTTCATGGAAAATCTGATTATTTTCTCAATATTTTTATATTATATATATATACTGCGCTGAAACCCGCATTTCCTAACTTACTATGAAAGTTTTTGATCTTTAACCAACTTTTTCCTGTAATTTTTACTAGTTTCTTCTTTTCATATAACTTTTTCTGCTCTTTTACCTACATTTTTCATGGAAAATATGATTATTTTCTCAATATTTTTATATTATACTGCTATTTTTATATATATACTGCGCTGAAACCCACATTTCCTAAACAACTATGAAAGTTTTTGATCTTTAACCAACTTTTTCCTGTGATTTTTACTAGTTTCATCTTTTCATATAACTTTTTCTGCTCTTTTACCTACTTTTTTCATGGAAAATCTGATTATTTTCTCAATATTTTTATATTATATATATATATACTGCGCTGAAACCAGCATTAACTAAACTACTATGAAAGTTTTTGATCTTTAACCAACTTTTTCCTGTGATTTTTACTAGTTTCTTCTTTTCATATAACTTTTTCTGCTCTTTTACCTACATTTTTCATGTAAAAAATCTGATTATTTTCTCAATATTTTTATATTATGCTGCTATTTTTATATATATACTGCGCTGAAACCCGCATTTCCTAAACTACTATGAAAGTTTTTGATCTTTAACCAAATTTTTCCTGTCATTTTTACTAGTTTCTTCTTTTCATATAACTTTTTATGCTCTTACCTACATTTTTGATGGAAAATCTGATTATTTTCTCAATATTTTTATATTCTATATATATATACTGCGCTGAAACCCGCATTTCCTGAACTACTATGAAAGTTTTTGATCTTTAACCAACTTTTTTCTGTGATTTTTACTAGTTTCTTCTTTTCATATAACTTTGTCTGCTCTTTTACCTACATTTTTCATGGAAAATCTGATTATTTTCTCAATTTTTTTATATTATACTGCTATTTTTATATATATACTGCGCTGAAACCCGCTTTTCCTATACTAGTATGAAAGTTTTTGATCTTTAACCAACTTTTTCCTGTGATTTTTACTAGTTTCTTCTTTTCATATAACTTTTTCTGCTCTTTTACCTACATTTTTCATGGAAAATATGATTATTTTCTCAATATTTTTATATTATACTGCTATTTTTATATATATACTGCGCTGAAACCCGCTTTTCCTATACTAGTATGAAAGTTTTTGATCTTTAACCAACTTTTTCCTGTGATTTTTACTAGTTTCTTCTTTTCATATAACTTTTTCTGCTCTTTTACCTACATTTTTCATGGAAAATATGATTATTTTCTCAATATTTTTATATTATACTGCTATTTTTATATATATACTGCGCTGAAACCCACATTTCCTAAACAACTATGAAAGTTTTTGATCTTTAACCAACTTTTTCCTGTAATTTTTACTAGTTTCTTCTTTTCATATAACTTTTTCTGCTCTTTTACCTACTTTTTTCATGGAAAATCTGATTATTTTCTCAATATTTTTATATTATATATATATATACTGCGCTGAAACCAGCATTAACTAAACTACTATGAAAGTTTTTGATCTTTAACCAACTTTTTCCTGTGATTTTTACTAGTTTCATCTTTTCATATAACTTTTTCTGCTCTTTTACCTACATTTTTCATGGAAAATATGATTATTTTCTCAATATTTTTTTATTATATATATATACTGCGCTGAGACCCGCATTTCCTAAACTACTATGAAAGTTTTTGATCTTTAACCAAATTTTTCCTGTCATTTTTACTAGTTTCTTCTTTTCATATAACTTTTTATGCTCTTACCTACATTTTTCATGGAAAATCTGATTATTTTCTCAATATTTTTATATTATACTGCATTTCCTACACTACTATGAAAGTTTTTGATCTTTAACCAACTTTTTCCTGTGATTTTTACTAGTTTCATCTTTTCATATAACTTTTTCTGCTCTTTTACCTACTTTTTTCATGGAAAATCTGATTATTTTCTCAATATTTTTATATTATATATATATATACTGCGCTGAAACCCGCATTTCCTGAACTACTATGAAAGTTTTTGATCTTTAACCAACTTTTTTCTGTGATTTTTACTAGTTTCTTCTTTTCATATAACTTTGTCTGCTCTTTTACCTACATTTTTCATGGAAAATCTGATTATTTTCTCAATTTTTTTATATTATACTGCTATTTTTATATATATACTGCGCTGAAACCCGCTTTTCCTATACTAGTATGAAAGTTTTTGATCTTT
Organism: Eristalis arbustorum; assembly: GCA_916610145.1. Lineage (NCBI taxonomy): Eukaryota > Metazoa > Arthropoda > Insecta > Diptera > Syrphidae > Eristalis > Eristalis arbustorum. The sequence goes on along the minus strand of CAKAIZ010000062.1, from coordinate 24,977 downwards.
AACCAACTTTTTCCTGTGATTTTTACTAGTTTCTTCTTTTCATATAACTTTTTCTGCTCTTTTACCTACATTTTTCATGGAAAATCTGATTATTTTCTCAATATTTTTATATTATATATATATATACTGCGCTGAAACCCGCATTTCCTAAACTACTATGAAAGTTTTTGATCTTTTACCAACTTTTTCCTGTGATTTTTACTAGTTTCATCTTTTCATATAACTTTTTCTACCCTTTTATCTACATTTTTCATGGAAAATCTGATTATTTTCTCAATATTTTTATATTATATATATATACTGCGCTGAAAACCGCATTTCCTATACTAGTATGAAAGTTTTTGATCTTTAACAAACTTTTTCCTGTGATTTTTACTAGTTTCTTCTTTTCATATAACTTTTTCTGCTCTTTTACCTACATTTTTCATGAAAAATCTGATTATTTTCTCAATATTTTTATATTATATATATATACTGCGCTGAAACCCGCATTTCCTAACTTACTATGAAAGTTTTTGATCTTTAACCAACTTTTTCCTGTAATTTTTACTAGTTTCTTCTTTTCATATAACTTTTTCTGCTCTTTTACCTACTTTTTTCATGGAAAATCTGATTATTTTCTCAATATTTTTATATTATATATATATATACTGCGCTGAAACCAGCATTAACTAAACTACTATGAAAGTTTTTGATCTTTAACCAACTTTTTCCTGTGATTTTTACTAGTTTCATCTTTTCATATAACTTTTTCTGCTCTTTTACCTACATTTTTCATGGAAAATATGATTATTTTCTCAATATTTTTATATTATACTGCTATTTTTATATATATACTGCGCTGAAACCCGCATTTCCTAAACAACTATGAAAGTTTTTGATCTTTAACCAACTTTTCCCTGTGATTTTTACTAGTTTCATCTTTTCATATAACTTTTTCTGCTCTTTTACCTACTTTTTTCATGGAAAATCTGATTATTTTCTCAATATTTTTATATTATATATATATATACTGCGCTGAAACCAGCATTAACTAAACTACTATGAAAGTTTTTGATCTTTAACCAACTTTTTCCTGTGATTTTTACTAGTTTCTTCTTTTCATATAACTTTTTCTGCTCTTTTACCTACATTTTTCATGTAAAAAATCTGATTATTTTCTCAATATTTTTATATTATGCTGCTATTTTTATATATATACTGCGCTGAAACCCGCATTTCCTAAACTACTATGAAAGTTTTTGATCTTTAACCAACTTTTTCCTGTGATTTTTACTAGTTTCTTATTTTCATATAACTTTTTCTGCTCTTTTACCTACATTTTTCATGGAAAATCTGATTATTTTCTCAATATTTTTTTATTATATATATATACTGCGCTGAGACCCGCATTTCCTAAACTACTATGAAAGTTTTTGATCTTTAACCAAATTTTTCCTGTCATTTTTACTAGTTTCTTCTTTTCATATAACTTTTTATGCTCTTACCTACATTTTTGATGGAAAATCTGATTATTTTCTCAATATTTTTATATTATACTGCATTTCCTACACTACTATGAAAGTTTTTGATCTTTAACCAACTTTTTCCTGTGATTTTTACTAGTTTCATCTTTTCATATAACTTTCTCTGCTCTTTCACCCACATTTTTCATGGAAAATCTGATTATTTTCTCAATATTTTTATATTCTATATATATATACTGCGCTGAAACCCGCATTTCCTGAACTACTATGAAAGTTTTTGATCTTTAACCAACTTTTTTCTGTGATTTTTACTAGTTTCTTCTTTTCATATAACTTTGTCTGCTCTTTTACCTACATTTTTCATGGAAAATCTGATTATTTTCTCAATTTTTTTATATTATACTGCTATTTTTATATATATACTGCGCTGAAACCCGCTTTTCCTATACTAGTATGAAAGTTTTTGATCTTTAACCAACTTTTTCCTGTGATTTTTACTAGTTTCTTCTTTTCATATAACTTTTTCTGCTCTTTTACCTACATTTTTCATGGAAAATCTGATTATTTTCTCAATATTTTTATATTATATATATATATACTGCGCTGAAACCCGCATTTCCTAAACTACTATGAAAGTTTTTGATCTTTTACCAACTTTTTCCTGTGATTTTTACTAGTTTCATCTTTTCATATAACTTTTTCTACCCTTTTATCTACATTTTTCATGGAAAATCTGATTATTTTCTCAATATTTTTATATTATATATATATACTGCGCTGAAACCCGCATTTCCTATACTAGTATGAAAGTTTTTGATCTTTAACAAACTTTTTCCTGTGATTTTTACTAGTTTCTTCTTTTCATATAACTTTTTCTGCTCTATTACCTACTGTTTTCATGGAAAATCTGATTATTTTCTCAATATTTTTGTATTATATATATATACTGCGCTGATACCCGCATTTCCTAAACTACTATGAAAGTTTTTGTTCTTTAACCAACTTTTTCCTGTAATTTTTACTAGTTTCTCCTTTCATATAACTTTTTCTGCTCTTTTACCTACATTTTTCATGGAAAATCTGATTATTTTCTCAATATTTTTATATTATCTGCTATTTTTATATATATACTGCGCTGAAACCCGCATTTCCTAAACTACTATGAAAGTTTTTGATCTTTAACCAACTTTTTCCTGTGATTTTTACTAGTTTCTTATTTTCATATAACTGTTTCTGCTCTTTTACCTACATTTTTCATGGAAAATCTGATTATTTTCTCAATATTTTTTTATTATATATATATACTGCGCTGAAACCCGCATTTCCTATACTACTATGAAAGTTTTTGATCTTTAACCAACTTTTTCCTGTGATTTTTACTAGTTTCTTCTTTTCATATAACTTTTTCTGCTCTTTTACCTACTTATTTCATGGAAAATCTGATTATTTTCTCAATATTTTTATATTATATATATATATACTGCGCTGAGACCCGCATTTCCTAAACTACTATGAAAGTTTTTGATCTTTAACCAAATTTTTCCTGTCATTTTTACTAGTTTCTTCTTTTCATATAACTTTTTATGCTCTTACCTACATTTTTCATGGAAAATCTGATTATTTTCTCAATATTTTTATATTATACTGCAGTTCCTACACTACTATGAAAGTTTTTGATCTTTAACCAACTTTTTCCTGTGATTTTTACTAGTTTCATCTTTTCATATAACTTTTTCTGCTCTTTTACCTACATTTTTCATGGAAAATCTGATTATTTTCTCAATATTTGTATATTATATATATATATATACTGCGCTGAAACCCGCATTTCCTATACTAGTATGAAAGTTTTTGTACTTTAACCAACTTTTTCCTGTGATTTTTACTAGTTTCTTCTTTTCATATAACTTTTTCTGCTCTTTTACCTACTTTTTTCATGGAAAATCTGATTATTTTCTTAATATTTTTATATGATACATATATACTGCGCTGAAACCCGCATTTCCTAAACTACTATGAAAGTTTTTGATCTTTAACCAACTTTTTCCTGTGATTTTTACTAGTTTCATCTTTTCATATAACTTTTTCTGCTCTTTTACCTACATTTTTCATGGAAAATCTGATTATTTTCTCAATATTTTTATATTATATATATATACTGCGCTGAAACCCGCATTTCCTAAACTACTATAAAAGTTTTTGATCTTTAACCAACTTTTTCCTGTGATTTTTACTAGTTTCATCTTTTCATATAACTTTTTCTGCTCTTTTACCTACATTTTTCATGGAAAATCTGATTATTTTCTCAATTTTTTTATATTATATATATATATATATATATACTGCGCTGAAACCCGCATTTCCTATACTAGTATGAAAGTTTTTGTACTTTAACCAACTTTTTCCTGTGATTTTTACTAGTTTCTTCTTTTCATATAACTTTTTCTGCTCTTTTACCTACTTTTTTCATGGAAAATCTGATTATTTTCTTAATATTTTTATATGATACATATAAACTGCGCTGAAACCCGCATTTCCTAAACTACTATGAAAGTTTTTGATCTTTAACCAACTTTTTCCTGTGATTTTTACTAGTTTCATCTTTTCATATAACTTTTTCTGCTCTTTTACCTACATTTTTAATGGAAAATCTGATTATTTTCTCAATATTTTTATATTATATATATATATACTGCGCTGAAACCCGCATTTCCTATACTAGTATGAAAGTTTTTGATCTTTAACCAACTTTTTCCTGTGATTTTTACTAGTTTCTTCTTTTCATATAACTTTTTCTGCTCTTTTACCTACATTTTTCATGAAAAATCTGATTATTTTCTCAATATTCTTCTATTTCTTCTTTTCATATAACTTTTTCTGCTCTTTTACCTACATTCTTTATGGAAAATCTGATTATTTTCTCAATATTTTTATATTATACTGCTTTTTTTATATATATACTGCGCTGAAACCCGCATTTCCTAAACTACTATGAAAGTTTTTGATCTTTAACCAACTTTTTCCTGTGATTTTTACTAGTTTCATCTTTTCATATAACTTTTTCTGCTCTTTTACCTACTTTTTTCATGGAAAATCTGATTATTTTCTCAATATTTTTATATTATATATATATATACTGCGCTGAAACCAGCATTAACTAAACTACTATGAAAGTTTTTGATCTTTAACCAACTTTTTCCTGTGATTTTTACTAGTTTCTTCTTTTCATATAACTTTTTCTGCTCTTTTACCTACATTTTTCATGTAAAAAATCTGATTATTTTCTCAATATTTTTATATTATGCTGCTATTTTTATATATATACTGCGCTGAAACCCGCATTTCCGAAACTACTATGAAAGTTTTTGATCTTTAACCAACTTTTTCCTGTGATTTTTACTAGTTTCTTCTTTTCAGATAACTTTTTCTGCTCTTTTACCTACATTTTTCATGGAAAATCTGATTATTTTCTCAATATTTTTATATTATATATATATATATTCTGCGCTGAAACCCGCATTTCCTATACTAGTATGAAAGTTTTTGTACTTTAACCAACTTTTTCCTGTGATTTTTACTAGTTTCTTCTTTTCATATAACTTTTTCTGCTTTTTACCTAATTTTTTCATGGAAAATCTGATTATTTTCTTAATATTTTTATATGATACATATATACTGCGCTGAAACCCGCATTTCCTAAACTACTATGAAAGTTTTTGATCTTTAACCAACTTTTTCCTGTGATTTTTACTAGTTTCATCTTTTCATATAACTTTTTCTGCTCTTTTACCAACTTTTTTCATGGAAAATCTGATTATTTTCTCAATATTTTTATATTATATATATATATACTGCGCTGAAACCCGCATTAACTAAACTACTATGAAAGTTTTTGATCTTTAACCAACTTTTTCCTGTGATTTTTACTAGTTTCTTCTTTTCATATAACTTTTTCTGCTCTTTTACCTACATTTTTCATGTAAAAAATCTGATTATTTTCTCAATATTTTTATATTATGCTGCTATTTTTATATATATACTGCGCTGAAACCCGCATTTCCGAAACTACTATGAAAGTTTTTGATCTTTAACCAACTTTTTCCTGTGATTTTTACTAGTTTCTTCTTTTCATATAACTTTTTCTGCTCTTTTACCTACTTTTTTCATGGAAAATCTGATTATTTTCTCAATATTTTTATATTATACTGCTATTTTTATATATATACAGCGGTGAAACCCGCATTTCCTATACTAGTATGAAAGTTTTTGATCTTTAACCAACTTTTTCCTGTGATTTTTACTAGTTTCTTCTTTTCATATAACTTTTTCTGCTCTTTTACCTACTTTTTTTATGGAAAATCTGATTACTTTCTCAATATTTTTATATTTTATATATATATACTGCGCTGAAACCCGCATTAACTAAACTACTATGAAAGTTTTTGATCTTTAACCAACTTTTTCCTGTGATTTTTACTAGTTTATTCTTTTCATATAACTTTTTCTGCTCTTTTACCTTCTTTTTTCATGGAAAATCTGATTGTTTTCTCAATATTTTTATATTATACTGCTATTTTTATATATATACTGCGCTGAAACCCGCATTTCCTAGACTACTATGAAAGTTTTTGATCTTTAACCAACTTTTTCCTGTGATTTTTACTAGTTTCTTCTTTTCATATAACTTTTTCTGCTCTTTTACCTACATTTTTCATGGAAAATCTGATTATTTTCTCAATATTTTTATATTATACTACTATTTTTATATATATACAGCGTTGAAACTCGCATTTCCTTAACTACTATGAAAGTTTTTGATCTTTAACCAACTTTTTCCTGTGATTTTTACTAGTTTATTCTTTTCATATAACTTTTTCTGCTCTTTTACCTTCTTTTTTCATGGAAAATCTGATTGTTTTCTCAATATTTTTATATTATACTGCTATTTTTATATATATACTGCACTGAAAGCCGCATTTCCTAGACTACTATGAAAGTTTTTGATCTTTAACCAATTTTTTCCTGTGATTTTTACTAGTTTCTTCTTTTCATATAACTTTTTCTGCTCTTTTACCTACTTTTTTCATGGAAAATCTGATTATTTTCTCAATATTTTTATATTATACTGCTATTCTAATATATATACTGCGCTGAAACCCGCATTTCCTAAACAACTATGAAAGTTTTTGATCTTTAACCAACTTTTTCCTGTGATTTTTACTAGTTTCTTCTTTTCATATAACTTTTTCTGCTCTTTTACCTACATTTTTCATGGAAAATCTGATTATTTTCTCAATATTTTTATATTATACTGCTATTTTTATATATATACTGCGCTGAAACCCGCATTTCCTAAACTACTATGAAAGTTTTTGATCTTTAACCAACTTTTTCCTGTGATTTTTTTTAGTTTCTTCTTTTCATATAAATTTTTCTGCTCTTTTACCTACTTTTTTCATGGAAAATCTGATTACTTTCTCAATATTTTTATGTTATATATATATACTGCGCTGAAACCCGCATTAACTAAACTACTATGAAAGTTTTTGATCTTTAACCAACTTTTTCCTGTGATTTTTACTAGTTTCTTCTTTTCATATAACTTTTTCTGCTCTTTTACCTACATTTTTCATGGAAAATCTGATTATTTTCTCAATATTTTTATATTATACTGCTATTTTTATATATATACTGCGCTGAAACCCGCATTTCCTTAACTACTCTGAAAGTTTTTGATCTTTAACCAACTTTTTCCTTTGATTTTTACTAGTTTCTTCTTTTCATATAACTTTTTCTGCTCTTTTACCTACATTTTTCATGGAAAATCTGATTATTTTCTCAATATTTTTATATTATACTGCTATTTTTATATATATACTGCGTTAAAACCCGCATTTCCTAAACTACTATGAAAGTTTTTGATCTTTAACCAACTTTTTCCTGTGATTTTTACTAGTTTCTTCTTTTCATATAACATTTTTTGCTCTTTTACCTACATTTTTCATGGAAAATGTGATTATTTTCTCAATATTTATATTTAATACTGCTATTTTTATATATATACTGCGCTGAAACCCGCATTTCCTAAACTACTATGAAAGTTTTCGATCTTTAACCAACTTTTTCCTGTAATTTTTACTAGTTTCTTCTTTTCATATAACTTTTTCTGCTCTTTTACCTACTTTTTTCATGGAAAATCTGATTATTTGCGCTGCGCTGAATCCCGCATTTCCTAAACTACTATGAAAGTTTTTGATCTTTAACCAACTTTTTCCTGTGATTTTTACTAGTTTCTTCTTTTCATATAACTTTTTCTGCTCTTTTACCTACATTTTTCATGGAAAATCTGATTATTTTCTCAATATTTTTATTTTATACTACTATTTTTGTATATATACAGCGTTGAAACCCGCATTTCCTAAACTACTATGAAAGTTTTTGATCTTTCACCAACTTTTTCCTGTGATTTTTACTAGTTTCTTTTTTTCATATAACTTTTTCTGCTCTTTTACCTACATTTTTCATGCAAAATCTGATTATTTTCTCAATATTTTTATATTATATATATATACTGCGCTAAAACCCGCATTTCCTATACTAGTATGAAAGTTTTTGATCTTCAACCAACTTTTTCCTGTGATTTTTACTAGTTTCTTCTTTTCATATAACTTTTTCTGCTCTTTTACCTACTTTTTTCATGGCAAATCTGATTATTTTCTCAATATTTTTATATTATACTGCTATTTTTATATATATACTGCGCTGAAACCCGCACTTCCTAAACTACTATGAAAGTTTTTGATCTTTAACCAACTTTTGCCTATGATTTTTACTAGTTTCTTCTTTTCATATAACTTTTTCTGCTCTTTTACCTACATTTTTCATGGAAAATCTGATTATTTTCTCAATATTTTTATATAATATATATACTGCGCTGAAACCCGCATTTCCTAAACTAATGTGCAAGTTTTTGATCTTTAACCAACTTTTTCCTGTGCTTTTTACTAGTTTCTTCTTTTGATATAACTTTTTCTGCTCTTTTACCTACATTTTTCATGGAAAATCTGATTATTTTCTCAAAATTTTTATTATATATATATACTGCGCTGAAACCCGCATTTCCTGAACTACTATGAAAGTTTTTAATCTCTAACCAACTTTTTCCTGTCATTTTTACTAGTTTCTTCTTTTCTATAACTTTGTCTGCTCTTTTACCTACATTTTTCATGGAAAGTCTGATTATTTTCTCAATATTTTTATATTATATATATATATACTGCGCTGAAACCCGCATTTCCTAAACTACTATGAAAATGTTTGATCTTTAACCAACTTTTTCCTGTGATTTTTACTAGTTTCTTCATTTCATATAACTTTTTCTGCTCTTTTACCTACATTTTTCATGGAAAATCTGATTATTTTCTCAAAATTTTTATTATATATATATACTGCGCTGAAACCCGCATTTCCTGAACTACTATGAAAGTTTTTGACCTTTAACCAACCTTTTCCTGTCATTTTTACTAGTTTCTTCTTTTCATATAACTTTGTCTGCTCTTTTACCTACATTTTTCATGAAAAGTCTGATTATTTTCTCAATATTTTTATATTATATATATATACTGCGCTGAAACCCGCATTTCCTATACTACTATGAAAGTTTTTGATCTTTAACCAACTTTTTCCTGTCATTTTTACTAGTTTCTTCGTTTCATATAACTTTGTCTGCTCTTTTACCTACATTTTTCATGGAAAATCTGAATATTTTCTCAATATTTTTATATTATACTGCTATTTTTATATATATACTGCTCTGAAATCCGCATTTCCTAAGCTACTATGAAAGTTTTTTATCTTTAACCAACGTTTTCCTGTGATTTTTACTAGTTTCTTCTTTTCATATAACTTTTTCTGCTCTTTTACCTTAATTTTTCATGGAAAATCCGATTATTTTCTCAATATTTTTATATCATATATTTATACTGCGGTGAAACCCGCATTTCCCAAACTACTATGAAAGTTTTTGATCTTTAACCAACTTTTTCCTGTGATTTTTACTAGTTTCTTCTTTTCATATAACTTTTTCTGCTCTTTTACCTACTTTTGTCATGGAAAATATGATTATTTTCTCAATATTTTTATATTATACTGCTATTTTTATATATATACTGCGCTGAAACACGCATTTCCTAAACTACTATGAAAGTTTTTGATCTTTAACTAACTTTTTCCTGTGATTCTTACTAGTTTCTTCTTTTCATATAACTTTTTCTGCTCTTTTACCTACTTTTGTCATGGAAAATCTGATTATTTCTCAATATTTTGATATTATACTGCTATTTTTATATACATACTGCGCTGAAACCCGCATTTCCTAAACTACTATGAAAGTTTTTGATCTTTAACTAACTTTTTCCTCTGATTCTTACTAGTTTCTTCTTTTCATATAACTTTTTCTGCTCTTTTACCTACTTTTGTCATGGAAAATCTGATTATTTTCTCAATATTTTTATATTATACTGCTATTTTTATATATATACTGCGCTGAAACCCGCATTTCCTAAACTACTATGAAAGTTTTTGATCTTTAACTAACTTTTACCTGTGATTCTTACTAGTTTCTTCTTTTCATATAACTTTTTCTGCTCTTTTACCTACTTTTGTCATGGAAAATCTGATTATTTTCTCAATATTTTTATATTATACTGCTATTTTTATATATATACTGCGCTGAAACCCGCATTTCCTAAACTGCTATGAACGTTTTTGATCTTTAACCAACTTTTTCCTGTGATTTTTACTAGTTTCTTCTTTTCATATAACTTTTTCTGCTCTTTTACCTACTTTTTTCATGGAAAATCTGATTATTTTCTAAATATTTTTATATTCTATTTTCTCAATATTTTTACATTATACTGCTATTTTTATATATATACTGCGCTGAAACCCGCATTTCCTAAACTACTATGAAAGTTTTTGATCTTTAACTAACTTTTTCCTGTGATTCTTACTAGTTTCTTCTTTTCATATAACTTTTTCTGCTCTTTTACCTACTTTTGTCATGGAAAATCTGATTATTTTCTCAATATTTTTATATTATACTGCTATTTTTATATATATACTGCGCTGAAACCCGCATTTCCTAAACTGCTATGAACGTTTTTGATCTTTAACCAACTTTTTCCTGTGATTTTTACTAGTTTCTTCTTTTCATATAACTTTTTCTGCTCTTTTACCTACTTTTGTCATGGAAAATCTGATTATTTTCTCAATATTTTTATATTATACTGCTATTTTTATATATATACTGCGCTGAAACCCGCATTTCCTAAACTACTATGAAAGTTTTTGATCTTTAACTAACTTTTTCCTGTGATTCCTACTAGTTTCTTCTTTTCATATAACTTTTTCTGCTCTTTTACCTACTTTTGTCATGGAAAATCTGATTATTTTCTCAATATTTTTATATTATACTGCTATTTTTATAAATATACTGCGCTGAAACCCGCATTTCCTAAACTACTATGAAAGTTTTTGATCTTTAACTAACTTTTTCCTCTGATTCTTACTAGTTTCTTCTTTTCATATAACTTTTTCTGCTCTTTTACCTACTTTTGTCATGGAAAATCTGATTATTTTCTCAATATTTTTATATTATACTGCTATTTTTATATATATACTGCGCTGAAACCCGCATTTCCTAAACTACTATGAAAGTTTTTGATCTTTAACTAACTTTTTCCTGTGATTCTTACTAGTTTCTTCTTTTCATATAACTTTTTCTGCTCTTTTACCTACTTTTGTCATGGAAAATCTGATTATTTTCTCAATATTTTTATATTATACTGCTATTTTTATATATATACTGCGCTGAAACCCGCATTTCCTAAACTGCTATGAACGTTTTTGATCTTTAACCAACTTTTTCCTGTGATTTTTACTAGTTTCTTCTTTTCATATAACTTTTTCTGCTCTTTTACCTACTTTTTTCATGGAAAATCTGATTATTTTCTCAATATTTTTATATTATATATATATATATATACTGCGCTGAAACCCGCATTTCCTAAACTACTATTAAAGTTTTTTATCTTTAACCAACTTTTTCCTGTGATTATTACTAGTTTCTTCTTTTCATATAACATTTTCTACTCTTTTACCTACATTTTTCATGGAAAATCTGATTATTTTCTCAATATTTTTATATCATATATTTATACTGCGCTGAAACCCGCATTTCCTAAACTACAATGAAAGTTTTTGATCTTTAACCAACTTTTTCCTAGGATTTTTACTAGTTTCTTCTTTTCGTATAACTTTTTCTGCTCTTTTACCTACTTTTGTCATGGAAAATCTGATTATTCTCTCAATATTTTTATATTATACTACTATTTTTATATATATACTGCGCTGAAACCCGCATTTCCTAAACTACTATGAAAGTTTTTGATCTTTAACTAACTTTTTCCTGTGATTCCTACTAGTTTCTTCTTTTCATATAACTTTTTCTGCTCTTTTACCTACTTTTGTCATGGAAAATCTGATTATTTTCTCAATATTTTTATATTATACTGCTATTTTTATATATATACTGCGCTGAAACCCGCATTTCCTAAACTACTATAAAAGTTTTTGATCTTAAACTAACTTTTTCCTGTGATTCTTACTAGTTTCTTCTTTTCATATAACTTTTTCTGCTCTTTTACCTACTTTTGTCATGGAAAATCTGATTATTTTCTCAATATTTTTATATTATACTGCTATTTTTATATATATACTGCGCTGAAACCCGCATTTCCTAAACTGCTATGAACGTTTTTGATCTTTAACCAACTTTTTCCTGTGATTTTTACTAGTTTCTTCTTTTCATATAACTTTTTCTGCTCTTTTACCTACTTTTTTCATGGAAAATCTGATTATTTTCTAAATATTTTTATATTCTATTTTCTCAATATTTTTACATTATATATATATATACTGCGCTGAAACCCGCATTTTCTAAACTACTATTAAAGTTTTTTATCTTTAACCAACTTTTTCCTGTGATTTTTACTAGTTTCTTCTTTTCATATAACTTTTTCTGCTCTTTTACCTACATTTTTCATGGAAAATCTGATTATTTTCTCAATATTTTTATATTATACTGCTATTTTTATATATATACTGCGCTGAAACCCGCATTTCCTAAACTACTATGAAAGTTTTTGATCTTCAACTAACTTTTTCCTGTGATTCTTACTAGTTTCTTCTTTTCATATAACTTTTTCTGCTCTTTTACCTACTTTTGTCATGGAAAATCTGATTATTTTCTCAATATTTTTATATTATACTGCTATTTTTATATATATACTGCGCTGAAACCCGCATTTCCTAAACTACTATGAAAGTTTTTGATCTTTAACTAACTTTTCCCTGTGATTCTTACTAGTTTCTTCTTTTCATATAACTTTTTCTGCTCTTTTACCTACTTTTGTCATGGAAAATCTGATTATTTTCTCAATATTTTTATATTATACTGCTATTTTTATATATATACTGCGCTGAAACCCGCATTTCCTAAACTACTATGAAAGTTTTTGATCTTTAACTAACTTTTTCCTGTGATTCTTACTAGTTTCTTCTTTTCATATAACTTTTTCTGCTCTTTTACCTACTTTTGTCATGGAAAATCTGATTATTTTCTCAATATTTTTATATTATACTGCTATTTTTATATATATACTGCGCTGAAACCCGCATTTCCTAAACTACTATGAAAGTTTTTGATCTTTAACTAACTTTTTCCTGTGATTCTTACTAGTTTCTTCTTTTCATATAACTTTTTCTGCTCTTTTACCTACTTTTGTCATGGAAAATCTGATTATTTTCTCAATATTTTTATATTATACTGCTATTTTTATATATATACTGCGCTGAAACCCGCATTTCCTAAACTACTATGAAAGTTTTTGATCTTTAACTAACTTTTTCCTGTGATTCTTACCAGTTTCTTCTTCTCATATAACTTTTTCTGCTCTTTTACCTACTTTTGTCATGGAAAATCTGATTATTTTCTCAATATTTTTATTTTATACTGCTATTTTTATATATATACTGCGCTGAAACCCGCATTTCCTAAACTGCTATGAACGTTTTTGATCTTTAACCAACTTTTTCCTGTGATTTTTACTAGCTTCTTCTTTTCATATAACTTTTTCTGCTCTTTTACCTACTTTTTTCATGGAAAATCTGATTATTTTCTCAATATTTTTATATTATACTGCTATTTTTATATATATACTGCGCTGAAACCCGCATTTCCTGAACTACTATGAAAGTTTTTGATCTTTAACCAACTTTTTCCTGTGATTTTTACTAGTTTCTTCTTTTCATATAACTTTTTCTGCTTTTTTACCTACATTTTTCATGGAAAATCTAATTATTTTCTCAATATTTTTATATTATACCGCTATTTTTATATATATACTGCGCTGAAACCCGCATTTCCTAAGCTACTATGAAAGTTTTTTATCTTTAACCAACTTTTTCCTGTGATTCTTACTAGTTTCTTCTTTTCATATAACTTTTTCTGCTCTTTTACCTACATTTTTCATGGAAAATCTGATTATTTTCTCAATATTTTTATATCATATATTTATACTGCGCTGAAACCCGCATTTCCTAAACTACTATGAAAGTTTCTGATCTTTAACCAACTTTTTCCTGTGATTTTTACTAGCTTCTTCTTTTCATATAACTTTTTCTGCACTTTTACCTCTTTTTTCATGGAAAATCTGATTATTTTCTCAATATTTTTATATTATACTGCTATTTTTATATATATACTGAGCTGAAACCCGCATTTCCTAAACTACTATGAAAGTTTCTGATCTTTAAACAACTTTTTCCTGTGATTTTTACTAGTTTCTTCTTTTCACATAACCTTTTCTGCTCTTTTACCTACATTTTTCATAGAAAATCTGATTATTTTCTCAATATTTTTATATTATATATATATACTGCGCTGAAACCCGCATTTCCTAAACTACTATGAAAGTTTTTGATCTTTAACCAACTTTTTCCTGTGATTTTTACTAGTTTCTTCTTTTCATATAACTTTTTCTGCACTTTTACCTATTTTTTTCATGGAAAATCTGATTATTTTCTCAATATTTTTATATTATACTGCTATTTTTATATATATACTGAGCTGAAACCCGCATTTCCTAAACTACTATGAAAGTTTTTGATCTTTAAACAACTTTTTCCTGTGATTTTTACTAGTTTCTTCTTTTCACATAACCTTTTCTGCTCTTTTACCTACTTTTTCATGGAAAATCTGATTATTTTCTCAATATTTTTATATTATACTGCGATTTTTATATATATACTGCGCTGAAACCCGCATTTCCTAAACTACTATGCAAGTTTTTGATCTTTAACCAACTTTTTCCTGTGATTTTTACTAGTTTCTTCTTTTCATATAACTTTTTCTGCTCTTTTACCTACTTTTTTCATGGAAAATCTGATTATTTTCTCAATATTTTTATATAATACTGCTATTTTTATATATATATACTGCGCTGAAACCCGCATTTCCTAAACTACTATGAAAGTTTTTGATCTATAACCAACTTTTTCCTGTGATTTTTCCTAGTTTCTTCTTTTCATATACATTTTTCTGCTCTTTTACCTACTTTTGTCATGGAAAATCTGATTATTTTCTAAATATTTTTATATCATATATTTATATACTGCGCTGACACCCGCATTTGCTAATCTACTATGAAAGTTTTTGATCTTTAACCAACTTTTTCCTGTGATTCTTACTAGTTTCTTCTTTTCATATAACTTTTTCTGCTCTTTTACCTACATTTTTCATGGAAAATCTGATTATTTTCTCAATATTTTTATATAATATATATACTGCGCTGAAACCCGCATTTCCTAAACTACTATGAATGTTTTTGATCTTTAAAAAACTTTTTCCTGTGATTCTTACTAGTTTTTTCTTCTCATATAACTTTTTCTGCTCTTTTACCTACTTTTTTCATGGAAAATCTGATTATTTTCTCAATATTTTTATATTATATATAAATATACTGCGCTGAAACCCGCATTTCCTAAACTACTATAAAAGTTTTTGATCTTTAACCAACTTCTTCCTGTGATTTTTACTAGTTTCTTCTTTTCATATAACTTTTTCTGCTCTTTTACCTACTTTTTTCATGGAAAATCTGATTATTTTCTCAACATTTTTATATTATACTGCTATTTTTATATATATACTGCGCTGAAACCCGCATTTCCTAAACTACTATGAAAGTTTTTGATCTTTAACCAACTTTTTCCTGTGATTTTTACTAGCTTCTTCTTTTCATATAACTTTTTCTGCTCTTTTACCTACTTTTTTCATGGAAAATCTGATTATTTTCTCAATATTTTTATATCACATATTTATACTGCGCTGAAACCCGCATTTCCTAAACTACTATGAAAGTTTCTGATCTTTAACCAACTTTTTCCTGTGATTTTTACTAGCTTCTTCTTTTCATATAACTTTTTCTGCTCTTTTACCTACTTTTTTCATGGAAAATCTGATTATTTTCATAATATTTTCATATTATGTATATATATACTGCGCTGAAACCCGCATTTCCTAAACTACAATGAAAGTTTTTGATCTCTAACCAACTTTTTCCTGTCATTTTTACTAGTTTCTTCTTTTCATATAACTTTTTCAGCTCTTTTACCTACATTTTTCATGGAAAATCTGATTATTTTCTAAATATTTTTATATTATATATTTATATACTACGCTGACACCCGCATTTGCTAATCTACTATGAAAGTTTTTGATCTTTAACCAACTTTTTCCTGTGATTCTTACTAGTTTCTTCTTTTCATATAACTTTTTCTGCTCTTTTACCTACATTTTTCATGAAAAATCTGATTATTTTCTCAATATTTTTATATAATATATATACTGCGCTGAAACCCGCATTTCCTAAACTACTATGAATGTTTTTGATCTTTAAAAAACTTTTTCCTGTGATTCTTACTAGTTTCTTCTTCTCATATAACTTTTTCTGCTCTTTTACCTACTTTTTTCATGGAAAATCTGATTATTTTCTCAATATTTTTATATTATATATATACTGCGCTGAAACCCGCATTTCCTAAACTACTATGAAAGTTTTTGATCTTTAACCAACTTTTTCCTGTGATTTTTACTAGTTTCTTCTTATCATATAACTTGTTCTGCTCTTTTACCTACAATTTTCATGGAAAATCTGATTATTTTCTCAATATTTTTATATTATATATATACTGCGCTGAAACCCGCGTTTCCTAAACTACTATGAAAGTTTTTGGTCTTTAAACAACTTTTTCCTGTGATTTTTACTAGTTTCTTCTTTTCATATAACTTTTTCTGCTCTTTTACCTACTTTTGTCATGGAAAATCTGATTATTTTGTCAATATTTTTATATTATATATATATACTGCGCTGAAACACGCATTTCCTAAACTACTATGAAAGTTTTTGATCTTTAACCAACTTTTTCCTGTGATTTTTACTAGTTTCTTCTTTTCATATAACTTTTTCTGCTCTTTTACCTACTTTTGTCATGGAAAATCTGATTATTTTCTCAATATTTTTATATTATATATATATACTGCGCTGAAACCCGCATTTCCTGAACTACAATGAAAGTTTTTGATCTTTAACCAACTTTTTTCCTATGATTTTTACTAGTTTCTTCTTTTCATATAACTTTTTCTGCTCTTTTACGTACATTTTTCATGGTAAATCTGATTATTTTCTCAATATTTTTATAGTATATATATATATACTGCGCTGAAACCCGCATTTCCTAAACTACTATGAAAGTTTTTGATCTTTAACCAACTTTTTCCTGTGATTTTTACTAGTTTCTTCTTTTCATATAACTTTTTCTGCTCTTTTACCTACAATTTTCATGGAAAATCTGATTATTTTCTCAATATTTTTATATTATATATATACTGCGCTGAAACCCGCATTTCCTAAACTACTATGAAAGTTTTTGATCTTTAACCAACTTTTTCCTGTGATTTTTACTAGTTTCTTCTTTTCATATAACTTTTTCTGCCCTTTAACTCCTTTTTTCATGGAAAATCTGATTATTTTCTCAATATTTTTATATTATATATATATACTGCGCTGAAACCCGCATTTCCTAAACTACTATGAAAGTTTTTGATCTTTAACCAACTTTTTCCTGTGATTTTTACTAGTTTCTTCTTTTCATATAACTTTTTCTGCTCTTTTACCTACTTTTGTCATGGAAAATCTGATTATTTTCTCAATATTTTTATATTATATATATAGACTGCGCTGAAACCCGCATTTCCTAAACTACTATGAAAGTTTTTGATCTTTAACCAACTTTTTCCTGTGATTTTTACTAGTTTCTTCTTTTCATATAACTTTTTCTGCTCTTTTACCTACTTTTTTCATGGAAAATCTGATTATTTTCTCAATATTTTTATATTATATATATACTGCGCTGAAACCCGCATTTCCTAAGCAACTATGAAATTTTTTGATCCTTAACCAACTTTTTCCTGTGATTTTTACTAGTTTCTTCTTTTCATATAACTTTTTCTGCTCTTTTACCTAATTTTGTCATGGAAAATCTGATTATTTTCTCAATATTTTTATATTATATATATATATACTGCGCTCAAACCCGCATTTCCTATACTAGTATGAAAAATGTTGATCTTTAACCAACTTTTTCCTGTGATTTTTACTAGTTTCTTCTTTTCATATAACTTTTTCTGCTCTTTTACCTAATTTTTTCATGGAAAAACTGATTATTTTCTCAATATTTTTATATTATATATATACTGCGCTGAAACCCGCATTAACTAAACTACTATGAAAGTTTTTGATCCTTAACCAACTTTTTCCTGTGATTTTTACTAGTTTCTTCTTTTCATATAACTTTTTCTGCTCTTTTATTTTCATTTTTCATGGAAAATCAGATTATTTTCTCAATATTTTTATATTATATTGCTTTTTTCAAATATATACTGCGCTGAAATCCGCATTTCCTAAACTACTATGAAAGTTTTTGATCTTTAACCAACTTTTTCCTGTGATTTTTACTAGTTTCTTCTTTTCATATAACTTTTTCTGCTCTTTTACCTACTTTTTTCATGGAAAATCTGATTATTTTCTCAATATTTTTATATTATATATATACTGCGCTGAAACCCGCATTTCCTAAGCAACTATGAAATTTTTTGATCCTTAACCAACTTTTTCCTGTGATTTTTACTAGTTTCTTCTTTTCATATAACTTTTTCTGCTCTTTTACCTAATTTTGTCATGGAAAATCTGATTATTTTCTCAATATTTTTATATTATATATATATATACTGCGCTCAAACCCGCATTTCCTATACTAGTATGAAAAATTTTGATCTTTAACCAACTTTTTCCTGTGATTTTTACTAGTTTCTTCTTTTCATATAACTTTTTCTGCTCTTTTACCTAATTTTTTCATGGAAAAACTGATTATTTTCTCAATATTTTTATATTATATATATACTGCGCTGAAACCCGCATTAACTAAACTACTATGAAAGTTTTTGATCCTTAACCAACTTTTTCCTGTGATTTTTACTAGTTTCTTCTTTTCATATAACTTTTTCTGCACTTTTACCTATTTTTTTCATGGAAAATCTGATTATTTTCTCAATATTTTTATATTATACTGCTATTTTTATATATATACTGAGCTGAAACCCGCATTTCCTAAACTACTATGAAAGTTTTTGATCTTTAAACAACTTTTTCCTGTGATTTTTACTAGTTTCTTCTTTTCACATAACCTTTTCTGCTCTTTTACCTACTTTTTCATGGAAAATCTGATTATTTTCTCAATATTTTTATATTATACTGCGATTTTTATATATATACTGCGCTGAAACCCGCATTTCCTAAACTACTATGCAAGTTTTTGATCTTTAACCAACTTTTTTCCTGTGATTTTTACTAGTTTCTTCTTTTCATATAACTTTTTCTGCTCTTTTACCTACTTTTTTCATGAAAATCTGATTATTTTCTCAATATTTTTATATAATACTGCTATTTTTATATATATATACTGCGCTGAAACCCGCATTTCCTAAACTACTATGAAAGTTTTTGATCTATAACCAACTTTTTCCTGTGATTTTTCCTAGTTTCTTCTTTTCATATAAATTTTTCTGCTCTTTTACCTACTTTTGTCATGGAAAATCTGATTATTTTCTAAATATTTTTATATCATATATTTATATACTGCGCTGACACCCGCATTTGCTAATCTACTATGAAAGTTTTTGATCTTTAACCAACTTTTTCCTGTGATTCTTACTAGTTTCTTCTTTTCATATAACTTTTTCTGCTCTTTTACCTACATTTTTCATGGAAAATCTGATTATTTTCTCAATATTTTTATATAATATATATACTGCGCTGAAACCCGCATTTCCTAAACTACTATGAATGTTTTTGATCTTTAAAAAACTTTTTCCTGTGATTCTTACTAGTTTTTTCTTCTCATATAACTTTTTCTGCTCTTTTACCTACTTTTTTCATGGAAAATCTGATTATTTTCTCAATATTTTTATATTATATATAAATATACTGCGCTGAAACCCGCATTTCCTAAACTACTATAAAAGTTTTTGATCTTTAACCAACTTCTTCCTGTGATTTTTACTAGTTTCTTCTTTTCATATAACTTTTTCTGCTCTTTTACCTACTTTTTTCATGGAAAATCTGATTATTTTCTCAACATTTTTATATTATACTGCTATTTTTATATATATACTGCGCTGAAACCCGCATTTCCTAAACTACTATGAAAGTTTCTGATCTTTAACCAACTTTTTCCTGTGATTTTTACTAGCTTCTTCTTTTCATATAACTTTTTCTGCTCTTTTACCTACTTTTTTCATGGAAAATCTGATTATTTTCATAATATTTTCATATTATGTATATATATACTGCGCTGAAACCCGCATTTCCTAAACTACAATGAAAGTTTTTGATCTCTAACCAACTTTTTCCTGTCATTTTTACTAGTTTCTTCTTTTCATATAACTTTTTCAGCTCTTTTACCTACATTTTTCATGGAAAATCTGATTATTTTCTAAATATTTTTATATTATATATTTATATACTACGCTGACACCCGCATTTGCTAATCTACTATGAAAGTTTTTGATCTTTAACCAACTTTTTTCCTGTGATTCTTACTAGTTTCTTCTTTTCATATAACTTTTTCTGCTCTTTTACCTACATTTTTCATGAAAAATCTGATTATTTTCTCAATATTTTATATAATATATATACTGCGCTGAAACCCGCATTTCCTAAACTACTATGAATGTTTTTGATCTTTAAAAAACTTTTTCCTGTGATTCTTACTAGTTTCTTCTTCTCATATAACTTTTTCTGCTCTTTTACCTACTTTTTTCATGGAAAATCTGATTATTTTCTCAATATTTTTATATTATATATATACTGCGCTGAAACCCGCATTTCCTAAACTACTATGAAAGTTTTTGATCTTTAACCAACTTTTTCCTGTGATTTTTTACTAGTTTCTTCTTATTCATATAACTTGTTCTGCTCTTTTACCTACAATTTTCATGGAAAATCTGATTATTTTCTCAATATTTTTATATTATATATATACTGCGCTGAAACCCGCGTTTCCTAAACTACTATGAAAGTTTTTGGTCTTTAAACAACTTTTTCCTGTGATTTTTACTAGTTTCTTCTTTTCATATAACTTTTTCTGCTCTTTTACCTACTTTTGTCATGGAAAATCTGATTATTTTGTCAATATTTTTATATTATATATATATACTGCGCTGAAACACGCATTTCCTAAACTACTATGAAAGTTTTTGATCTTTAACCAACTTTTTCCTGTGATTTTTACTAGTTTCTTCTTTTCATATAACTTTTTCTGCTCTTTTACCTACTTTTGTCATGGAAAATCTGATTATTTTCTCAATATTTTTATATTATATATATATACTGCGCTGAAACCCGCATTTCCTGAACTACAATGAAAGTTTTTGATCTTTAACCAACTTTTTTCCTATGATTTTTACTAGTTTCTTCTTTTCATATAACTTTTTCTGCTCTTTTACGTACATTTTTCATGGTAAATCTGATTATTTTCTCAATATTTTTATAGTATATATATATATACTCCGCTGAAACCCGCATTTCCTAAACTACTATGAAAGTTTTTGATCTTTAACCAACTTTTTCCTGTGATTTTTACTAGTTTCTTCTTTTCATATAACTTTTTCTGCTCTTTTACCTACAATTTTCATGGAAAATCTGATTATTTTCTCAATATTTTTATATTATATATATACTGCGCTGAAACCCGCATTTCCTAAACTACTATGAAAGTTTTTGATCTTTAACCAACTTTTTCCTGTGATTTTTACTAGTTTCTTCTTTTCATATAACTTTTTCTGCCCTTTAACTCCTTTTTTCATGGAAAATCTGATTATTTTCTCAATATTTTTATATTATATATATATACTGCGCTGAAACCCGCATTTCCTAAACTACTATGAAAGTTTTTGATCTTTAACCAACTTTTTCCTGTGATTTTTACTAGTTTCTTCTTTTCATATAACTTTTTCTGCTCTTTTACCTACTTTTGTCATGGAAAATCTGATTATTTTCTCAATATTTTTATATTATATATATATACTGCGCTGAAACCCGCATTTCCTAAACTACTATGAAAGTTTTTGATCTTTAACCAACTTTTTCCTGTGATTTTTACTAGTTTCTTCTTTTCATATAACTTTTTCTGCTCTTTTACCTACTTTTTTCATGGAAAATCTGATTATTTTCTCAATATTTTTATATTATATATATACTGCGCTGAAACCCGCATTTCCTAAGCAACTATGAAATTTTTTGATCCTTAACCAACTTTTTCCTGTGATTTTTACTAGTTTCTTCTTTTCATATAACTTTTTCTGCTCTTTTACCTAATTTTGTCATGGAAAATCTGATTATTTTCTCAATATTTTTATATTATATATATATATACTGCGCTCAAACCCGCATTTCCTATACTAGTATGAAAAATTTTGATCTTTAACCAACTTTTTCCTGTGATTTTTACTAGTTTCTTCTTTTCATATAACTTTTTCTGCTCTTTTACCTTCTTTGTTCATGGAAAATCTGATTATTTTCTCAATATTATTATATTATACCGCTATTTTTATATATATACTGCGCTGAAACCCGCATTTCCTAAACTACTATGCAAGTTTTTGATCTTTAACCATTTTTTTAATGTGATTTTTACTAGTTTCTTCTTTTCATATAACTTTTTCTGCTCTTTCACCAACATTTTTCATGGAACATCTGATTATTTTCTCAATATTTTTATATTATATATATATACTGCGCTGAAACCCGCATTTCTTAAACTACTATGAAAGTTTTTGATCTTTAACCAACTTTTTCCTGTGATTTTTACTAGTTTCTTCTTTTCATATAACTTTTTCTGCTCTTTTATCTACTTTTGTCATGGAAAATCTGATTATTTTCTCAAATTTTTTGTATGATATATATATTCTGCGCTGAAACCCTCATTTCCTATACTAGTATGAAAGTTTTTGATCTTTAACCAACTTTTTCCTGTGATTTTTACTAGTTTCTTCTTTTCATATAACTTTTTCTGCTCTTTTACCTACATTTTTCATGGAAAATCTTATTAATTTCTCAATATTTTTATATTATATATATATACTGCGCTGAAACCCGCATTTCCTGAACTACAATGAAAGTTTTTGATCTTTAACCAACTTTTTTCCTATGATTTTTACTAGTTTCTTCTTTTCATATAACTTTTTCTGCTCTTTTACGTACATTTTTCATGGTAAATCTGATTATTTTCTCAATATTTTTATATTATATATATATACTGTGCTGAAACCCGCATTTCCTAAACTACTATGAAAGTTTTTGATCTTTAACCAACTTTTTCCTGTGATTTTTACTAGTTTCTTCTTATCATATAACTTTTTCTGCTCTTTTACCTACAATTTTCATGGAAAATCTGATTATTTTCTCAATATTTTTATATTATATATATACTGCGCTGAAACCCGCATTTCCTAAACTACTATGAAAGTTTTTGATCTTTAACCAACTTTTTCCTGTGATTTTTACTAGTTTCTTCTTTTCATATAACTTTTTCTGCTCATTTACCTACTTTTTTCATGGAAAATCTGATTATTTTCTCAATATATTTATATTATATATATATACTGCGCTGAAACCCGCATTTCCTAAACTACTATGAAAGTTTTTGATCTTTAACCAACTTTTTCCTGTGATTTTTACTAGTTTCTTCTTTTCATATAACTTTTTCTGCTCTTTTACCTACTTTTGTCATGGAAAATCTGATTATTTTCTCAATATTTTTATATTATATATAACCAACTTTTTCCTGTGATTTTTACTAGTTTCTTCTTTTCATATAACTTTTTCTGCTCTTTTACCTACTTTTTTCATGGAAAATCTGATTATTTTCTCGATATTTTTATATTATATATATACTGCGCTCAAACCCGCATTTCCTAAACTACTATGAATGTTTTTGATCTTTAAAAAACTTTTTCCTGTGATTCTTACTAGTTTCTTCTTCTCATATAACTTTTTCTGCTCTTTTACCTACTTTTTTCATGGAAAATCTGATTATTTTCTCAATATTTTTATATTATATATAAATATACTGCGCTGAAACCCGCATTTCCTAAACTACTATGAAAGTTTTTGATCTTTAACCAACTTTTTCCTGTGATTTTTACTAGTTTCTTCTTTTCATATAACTTTTTCTGCTCTTTTACCTACTTTGTTCATGGAAAATCTGATTATTTTCTCAATATTATTATATTATACCGCTATTTTTATATATATACTGCGCTGAAACCCGCATTTCCTAAACTACTATGAAAGTTTTTGATCTTTAACCAACTTTTTAACGTGATTTTTACTAGCTTCTTCTTTTCATATAACTTTTTCTGCTCTTTTACCTAAATTTTTCATGAAAAATCTGATTATTTTCTCAATATTTTTATATTATATATATATATATACTGCGCTGAAACCCGCATTTCCTAAACTACTATGAAAGTTTTTGATCTTCAACCAACTTTTTTCTGTGATTTTTACTAGTTTCTTCTTTTCATATAACTTTTTTCTGCTCCTTTAACTACATTTTTCATGGAAAATCTGATTATTTTCTCAATATTTTTATATTATATATATACTGCGCTGAAACCCGCATTTCCTAAACTGCTATGAAAGTTTTTGATCTTTAACCAACTTTTTCCTGTGATTCTTACTAGTTTCTTCTTTTCATATAACTTTTTCTGCTCTTTCACCTACATTTTGTCATGGAAAATCTGATTATTTTCTCAATATTTTTTATATTATA
>CAKAIZ010000061.1:0-59449 GCA_916610145.1 Eristalis arbustorum | reverse complement strand
TCCAACCCACACGCGTGGAGATGTTATCGTGCATGTACCCATTGACTCTGAGACTCTGGGATGGAAAAAGTTGGCGGTGATTAGTAGGGTACCATAGCTCATAGCTCATCTTCCATAGCTCATTTTCCAACCCACACGCGTGGAGATGTTATCGTGCATGTACCTATTGACTCTAAGACTCTGGGATGGAAAAAGTTGGCGGTGATTAGTAGGGCACCATAGCTCATAGCTGATCTTCCATAGCTCATCTTCCAACCCACACGCGTGGAGATGTTATCGTGAATGTACCTATTGACTCTAAGACTCTCGGATGGAAAAAGTTGGCCGTGGTCAGTAGGGCAATTTTGAAGGTTTCCATAGCTCATCTTCCAACCCACACGCGTGGAGATGTTATCGTGCATGTACCCATTGACTCTAAGACTCTGGGATGGAAAAAGTTGGCGGTGATTAGTAGGGCACCATAGCTCATAGCTCATCTTCCATAACTCATCTTCCAACCACACGCGTGGAGATATTATCGTGCATGTACCCATTGACTCTAAGACTCTGGGATGGAAAAAGTTGGCGGTGATTAGTAGGGCACCATAGCTCATAGCTCATCTTCCAACCCACACGGGTGGAGATGTTATCGTGCATGTACCCACTGACTCTAAGACTCTGGGATGGAAAATGTTGGCGGTGGTCAGCAGGGCAATTTTTAAGGTTTCCATAGCTCATCTTCCAACCCACACGGGTGGTGATGTTATCGTGCATGTACCCATTGACTCTGAGACTCTGGGATGGCAAAAGTTGGCGGTGATTAGTAGGGCACCATAGCTCAAAGCTCATCATCCATAGCTCATCTTCCAACCCACACGCGTGGAGATGTTATCTTGCATGTACCCACTGACTCTAAGACTCTGGGATGGAAAAAGTTGGCGGTGATTAGTAGGGCACCATAGCTCATAGCTCATCTTCCATAGCTCATCTTCCATAGCTCATCTTCCAACCCACACGCGTGGAGATGTTATCGTGCATGTACCCATTGACTCTGAGACTCTGGGATGGAAAAAGTTGGCGGTGATTAGTAGGGCAATTTTGAAGGTTTCCATAGCTCATCTTCCAACCCACACGCGTGGAGATGTTATCGTGCATGTACCCATTGACTCTGAGACTCTGGGATGGAAAAAGTTGGCGTTGAGTAGTAGGGCACCATAGCCCATAGCTCATCTTCCATAGCTCATTTTCCAACCCACACGCGTGGAGATGTTTTCGTGCATGTACCCATTGACTCTGAGACTCTGGGATGGAAAAAGTTGGCGGTGATTAGTAGGGCAATTTTGAAGGTTTCCATAGCTCATCTTCCAACCCACACGCGTGGAGATGTTATCGTGCATGTACCCATTGACTCTAAGACTCTGGGATGGAAAAAGTTGGCGGTGATTAGTAGGGCACCATAGCTCATAGCTCATCTTCCATAGCTCATCTTCCATAGCTCATCTTCCAACCCACACGCGTGGAGATGTTATCGTGCATGTACCCATTGACTCTAAGACTCTGGGATGGAAAAAGTTGGCGGTGATTAGTAGGGCAATTTTGAAGGTTTCCATAGCTCATCTTCCAACCCACACGCGTGGAGATGTTATCGTGCATGTACCCACTGACTCTAAGACTCTGGGATGGAAAAAGTTGGCGGTGATTAGTAGGGCACCATAGCTCATAGCTCATCTTCCATAGCTCATCTTCCATAGCTCATCTTCCAACCCACACGCGTGGAGATGTTATCGTGCATGTACCCGTTGACTCTGAGACTCTGGGATAGAAAAAGTTGGCGGTGATTAGTAGGGCACCATAGCTCATAGCTCATCTTCCATAGCTCATCTTCCAACCCACACGCGTGGAGATGTTATCGTGCATGTACCCACTGACTCTAAGACTCTGGGATGGAAAAAGTTGGCGGTGATTAGTAGGGCACCATAGCTCATAGCTCATCTTCCAACCCACACGCGTGGAGATGTTATCGTGCATGTACCCATTGACTCTGAGACTCTGGGATGGAAAAAGTTGGCGGTGATTAGTAGGGCACCATAGCTCATAGCTCATCTTCCATAGCTTATCTTCCAACCCACACGCGTGGAGATGTTATCGTGCATGTACCCACTGACTCTAAGACTCTGGGATGGAAAAAGTTGGCGGTGATTAGTAGGGCACCATAGCTCATAGCTCATCTTCCAACCCACACGCGTGGAGATGTTATCGTGCATGTACCCATTGACTCTAAGACTCTGGGATGGAAAAAGTTGGCGGTGATTAGTAGGGCACCATAGCTCATAGCTCATCTTCCATAGCTCATCTTCCAACCCACACGCTTGGAGATGTTATCGTGCATGTACCCACTGACTCTAAGACTCTGGGATGGAAAAAGTTGGCGGTGATTAGTAGGGCACCATAGCTCATAGCTCATCTTCCAACCCACACGCGTGGAGATGTTATCGTGCATGTACCCATTGACTCTAAGACTCTGGGATGGAAAAAGTTGGCGGTGATTAGTAGGGCACCATAGCTCATAGCTCATCTTCCATAGCTCATCTTCCATAGCTCATCTTCCAACCCACACGCGTGGAGATGTTACCGTGCATGTACCCACTGACTCTAAGACTCTGGGATGGAAAAAGTTGGCGGTGATTAGTAGGGCACCATAGCTCATAGCTCATCTTCCATAGCTCATCTTCCAACCCACACGCGTGGAGATGTTATCGTGCATGTACCCACTGACTCTAAGACTCTGGGATGGAAAAAGTTGGCGGTGATTAGTAGGGCACCATAGCTCATAGCTCATCTTCCATAGCTCATCTTCCAACCCACACGCGTGGAGATGTTATCGTGCATGTACCCATTGACTCTAAGACTCTGGGATGGAAAAAGTTGGCGGTGATTAGTAGGGCACCATAGCTCATAGCTCATCTTCCATAGCTCATCTTCCAACCCACACGCGTGGAGTTGTTATCGTGCATGTACCTATTGACTCTAAGACTCTGGGATGGAAAAAGTTGGCCGTGGTCAGTAGGGCAATTTTGAAGGTTTCTATAGCTCATCTTCCAACCCACACGCGTGGAGATGTTATCGTGCATGTACCTATTGACTCTAAGAATCTGGGATGGAAAAAGTTGGCCGTGGTCAGTAGGGCAATTTTGAAGGTTTCCATAGCTCATCTTCCAACCCACACGCGTGGAGATGTTATCGTGCATTTACCTATTGACTCTAAGACTCTGGGATGGAAAAAGTTGGCGGTGATTAGTAGGGCACCATAGCTCATAGCTCATCTTCCATAGCTCATCTTCCAACCCACACGCGTGGAGATGTTATCGTGCATATACCCATTGACTCTGAGACTCTGGGATGGAAAAAGTTGGCGGTGATTAGTAGGGCACCATAGCTCATAGCTCATCTTCCAACCCACACGCGTGGAGATGTTATCGTGCATGTACCTATTGACTCCAAGACTCTGGGATGGAAAAAGTTGGCGGTGGTCAGCAGGGCAATTTTTAAGGTTTCCATAGCTCATCTTCCAACCCACACGCGTGGAGATGTTATCGTGCATGTACCCATTGACTCTGAGACTCTGGGATGGAAAAAGTTGGCGGTGATTAGTAGGGTACCATAGCTCATAGCTCATCTTCCATAGCTCATTTTCCAACCCACACGCGTGGAGATGTTATCGTGCATGTACCTATTGACTCTAAGACTCTGGGATGGAAAAAGTTGGCGGTGATTAGTAGGGCACCATAGCTCATAGCTGATCTTCCATAGCTCATCTTCCAACCCACACGCGTGGAGATGTTATCGTGAATGTACCTATTGACTCTAAGACTCTCGGATGGAAAAAGTTGGCCGTGGTCAGTAGGGCAATTTTGAAGGTTTCCATAGCTCATCTTCCAACCCACACGCGTGGAGATGTTATCGTGCATGTACCCATTGACTCTAAGACTCTGGGATGGAAAAAGTTGGCGGTGATTAGTAGGGCACCATAGCTCATAGCTCATCTTCCATAACTCATCTTCCAACCACACGCGTGGAGATATTATCGTGCATGTACCCATTGACTCTAAGACTCTGGGATGGAAAAAGTTGGCGGTGATTAGTAGGGCACCATAGCTCATAGCTCATCTTCCATAGCTCATCTTCCATAGCTCATCTTCCAACCCACACGGGTGGAGATGTTATCGTGCATGTACCCACTGACTCTAAGACTCTGGGATGGAAAAAGTTGGCGGTGGTCAGCAGGGCAATTTTTAAGGTTTCCATAGCTCATCTTCCAACCCACACGGGTGGTGATGTTATCGTGCATGTACCCATTGACTCTGAGACTCTGGGATGGCAAAAGTTGGCGGTGATTAGTAGGGCACCATAGCTCAAAGCTCATCTTCCATAGCTCATCTTCCAACCCACACGCGTGGAGATGTTATCTTGCATGTACCCACTGACTCTAAGACTCTGGGATGGAAAAAGTTGGCGGTGATTAGTAGGGCACCATAGCTCATAGCTCATCTTCTATAGCTCATCTTCCAACCCACACGCGTGGAGATGTTATCGTGCATGTACCCATTGACTCTGAGACTCTGGGATGGAAAAAGTTGGCGGTGATTAGTAGGGCAATTTTGAAGGTTTCCATAGCTCATCTTCCAACCCACACGCGTGGAGATGTTATCGTGCATGTACCCATTGACTCTGAGACTCTGGGATGGAAAAAGTTGGCGTTGAGTAGTAGGGCACCATAGCTCATAGCTCATCTTCCATAGCTCATTTTCCAACCCACACGCGTGGAGATGTTTTCGTGCATGTACCCATTGACTCTGAGACTCTGGGATGGAAAAAGTTGGCGGTGATTAGTAGGGCAATTTTGAAGGTTTCCATAGCTCATCTTCCAACCCACACGCGTGGAGATGTTATCGTGCATGTACCCATTGACTCTAAGACTCTGGGATGGAAAAAGTTGGCGGTGATTAGTAGGGCACCATAGCTCATAGCTCATCTTCCATAGCTCATCTTCCAACCCACACGCGTGGAGATGTTATCGTGCATGTACCCACTGACTCTAAGACTCTGGGATGGAAAAAGTTGGCGGTGATTAGTAGGGCAATTTTGAAGGTTTCCATAGCTCATCTTCCAACCCACACGCGTGGAGATGTTATCGTGCATGTACCCACTGACTCTAAGACTCTGGGATGGAAAAAGTTGGCGGTGATTAGTAGGGCACCATAGCTCATAGCTCATCTTCCATAGCTCATCTTCCAACCCACAGGCTTGGAGATGTTATCGTGCATGTACCCATTGACTCTGAGACTCTGGGATAGAAAAAGTTGGCGGTGATTAGTAGGGCACCATAGCTCATAGCTCATCTTCCATAGCTCATCTTCCAACCCACACGCGTGGAGATGTTATCGTGCATGTACCCACTGACTCTAAGACTCTGGGATGGAAAAAGTTGGCGGTGATTAGTAGGGCACCATAGCTCATAGCTCATCTTCCAACCCACACGCGTGGAGATGTTATCGTGCATGTACCCATTGACTCTAATACTCTGGGATGGAAAAAGTTGGCGGTGATTAGTAGGGCACCATAGCTCATAGCTCATCTTCCATAGCTCATCTTCCAACCCACACGCGTGGAGATGTTATCGTGCATGTACCCATTGACTCTAAGACTCTGGGATGGAAAAAGTTGGCGGTGATTAGTAGGGCACCATAGCTCATAGCTCATCTTCCATAGCTCATCTTCCAACCCACACGCGTGGAGATGTTATCGTGCATGTAGCCACTGACTCTAAGACTCTGGGATGGAAAAAGTTGGCGGTGATTAGTAGGGCACCATAGCTCATAGCTCATCTTCCATAGCTCATCTTCCAACCCACACGCGTGGAGATGTTATCGTGCATGTACCCATTGACTCTGAGACTCTGGGATGGAAAAAGTTGGCGGTGATTAGTAGGGCACCATAGCTCATAGCTCATCTTCCATAGCTCATCTTCCAACCCACACGCGTGGAGATGTTATCGTGCATGTACCCATTGACTCTGAGACTCTGGGATGGAAAAAGTTGGCGTTGAGTAGTAGGGCACCATAGCTCATAGCTCATCTTCCATAGCTCATTTTCCAACCCACACGCGTGGAGATGTTTTCGTGCATGTACCCATTGACTCTGAGACTCTGGGATGGAAAAAGTTGGCGGTGATTAGTAGGGCAATTTTGAAGGTTTCCATAGCTCATCTTCCAACCCACACGCGTGGAGATGTTATCGTGCATGTACCCATTGACTCTGAGACTCCGGGATGGAAAAAGTTGGCGTTGAGTAGTAGGGCACCATAGCTCATAGCTCATCTTCCATAGCTCATTTTCCAACCCACACGCGTGGAGATGTTATCGTGCATGTACCCATTGACTCTAAGACTCTGGGATGGAAAAAGTTGGCGGTGATTAGTAGGGCACCATAGCTCATAGCTCATCTTCCAAACCACACGCGTGGAGATGTTATCGTGCATGTACCCATTGACTCTGAGACTCTGGGATGGAAAAAGTTGGCGGTGATTAGTAGGGTACCATAGCTCATAGCTCATCTTAAATAACTCATCTTCCAACCCACACACGTGGAGATGTTATCGTGCATGTACCCATTGACTCTGAGACTCTGGGATGGAAAAAGTTGGCGGTGATTAGTAGGGTACCATAGCTCATAGCTCATCTTCCATAGCTCATCTTCCAACCCACACGCGTGGAGATGTTATCGTGCATGTACCCATTGACTCTGAGACTCTGGGATGGAAAAAGTTGGCGTTGAGTAGTAGGGCACCATAGCTCATAGCTCATCTTCCATAGCTCATTTTCCAACCCACACGCGTGGAGATGTTATCGTGCATGTACCCATTGACTCTAAGACTCTGGGATGGAAAAAGTTGGCGGTGATTAGTAGGGCACCATAGCTCATAGCTCATCTTCCAACCCACACGCGTGGAGATGTTATCGTGCATGTACCCATTGACTCTGAGACTCTGGGATGGCAAAAGTTGGCGGTGATTAGTAGGGCAATTTTGAAGGTTTCCATAGCTCATCTTCCAACCCACACGGGTGGTGATGTTATCGTGCATGTACCTATTGACTCTAAGACTCTCGGATGGAAAAAGTTGGCGTTGAGTAGTAGGGCACCATAGCTCATAGCTCATCTTCCATAGCTCATCTTCCAACCCACACGCGTGGAGATGTTATCGTGCATGTACCCATTGACTCTGAGACTCTGGGATGGAAAAAGTTGGCGTTGAGTAGTAGGGCACCATAGCTCATAGCTCATCTTAAATAACTCATCTTCCAACCCACACGCGTGGAGATGTTATCGTGCATGTACCCATTGACTCTGAGACTCTGGGATGGAAAAAGTTGGCGGTGATTAGAAGGGTACCATAGCTCATAGCTCATCTTCCATAGCTCATTTTCCAACCCACACGCGTGGAGATGTTTTCGTGCATGTACCCATTGACTCTGAGACTCTGGGATGGAAAAAGTTGGCGGTGATTAGTAGGGCAATTTTGATGGTTTCCATAGCTTATCTTCCAACCCACACGCGTGGAGATGTTATCGTGCATGTACCCACTGACTCTAAGACTCTGGGATGGAAAAAGTTGGCGGTGATTAGTAGAGCACCAAAGCTCATAGCTCATCTTCCATAGCTCATCTTCCAACCCACACGCGTGGAGATGTTATCGTGCATGTACCCACTGACTCTAAGACTCTGGGATGGAAAAAGTTGGCGGTGATTATTAGGGCACCATAGCTCATAGCTCATCTTCCATAACTCATCTTCCAACCCACACGCGTGGAGATGTTATCGTGCATGTACCCATTGACTCTGAGACTCTGGGATGGAAAAAGTTGGCGGTGATTAGTAGGGCAATTTTGAAGGTTTCCATAGCTCATCTTCCAACCCACACGCGTGGAGATGTTATCGTGCATGTACCCACTGACTCTAAGACTCTGGGATGGAAAAAGTTGGCGGTGATTAGTAGGGCACCATAGCTCATAGCTCATCTTCCATAACTCATCTTCCAACCCACACGCGTGGAGATGTTATCGTGCATGTACCCATTGACTCTGAGACTCTGGGATGGAAAAAGTTGGCGGTGATTAGTAGGGTACCATAGCTCATAGCTCATCTTCCATAGCTCATCTTCCAACCCACACGCGTGGAGATGTTATCGTGCATGTACCCATTGACTCTGAGACTCTGGGATGGAAAAAGTTGGCGTTGAGTAGTAGGGCACCATAGCTCATAGCTCATCTTCCATAGCTCATTTTCCAACCCACACGCGTGGAGATGTTTTCGTGCATGTACTCATTGACTCTGAGACTCTGGGATGGAAAAAGTTGGCGGTGATTAGTAGGGCAATTTTGAAGGTTTCCATAGCTCATCTTCCAACCCACACGCGTGGAGATGTTATCGTGCATGTACCCATTGACTCTGAGACTCTGGGATGGAAAAAGTTGGCGTTGAGTAGTAGGGCACCATAGCTCATAGCTCATCTTCCATAGCTCATCTTCCAACCCACACGCGTGGAGATGTTATCGTGCATGTACCCACTGACTCTAAGACTCTGGGATGGAAAAAGTTGGCGGTGATTAGTAGGGCACCATAGCTCATAGCTCATCTTCCATAACTCATCTTCCAACCCACACGCGTGGAGATGTTATCGTGCATGTACCCATTGACTCTGAGACTCTGGGATGGAAAAAGTTGGCGGTGATTAGTAGGGTACCATAGCTCATAGCTCATTTTCCAACCCACACGCATGGAGATGTTATCGTGCATGTACCTATTGACTCTAAAACTCTGGGATGGAAAAAGTTGGCGGTGATAAGTAGGGCACCATAGCTCATAGCTGATCTTCCATAGCTCATCTTCCAACCCACACGCGTGGAGATGTTATCGTGCATGTACCTATTGACTCTAAGACTCTCGGATGGAAAAAGTTGGCCGTGGTCAGTAGGGCAATTTTGAAGGTTTCCATAGCTCATCTTCCAACCCACACGCGTGGAGATATTATCGTGCATGTACCCATTGACTCTAAGACTCTGGGATGGAAAAAGTTGGCGGTGATTAGTAGGGCACCATAGCTCATAGCTCATCTTCCATAACTCATCTTCCAACCCACACGCGTGGAAATGTTATCGTGCATGTACCTATTGACTCTAAGACTCTGGGATGGAAAAAGTTGGCCGTGGTCAGTAGGGCAATTTTGAAGGTTTCCATAGCTCATCTTCCAACCCACACGCGTGGAGATGTTATCGTGCATGTACCCATTGACTCTGAGACTCTGGGATGGAAAAAGTTGGCGGTGATTAGTAGGGCAATTTTGAAGGTTTCCATAGCTCATCTTCCAACCCACACGCGTGGAGATGTTATCGTGCATGTACCCATTGACTCTAAGACTCTGGGATGGAAAAAGTTGGCGGTGATTAGTAGGGCAATTTTGAAGGTTTCCATAGCTCATCTTCCAACCCACACGCGTGGAGATGTTATCGTGACTCTAAGACTCTGGGATGGAAAAAGTTGGCGGTGATTAGTAGGGCACCATAGCTCATAGCTCATCTTCCATAGCTCATCTTTCATAGCTCATCTTCCAACCCACACGGGTGGTGATGTTATCGTGCATGTACCCATTGACTCTAAGACTCTGGGATGGAAAAAGTTGGCGGTGATTAGTAGGGCACCATAGCTCATAGCTCATCTTCCATAGCTCATCTTCCATAGCTCATCTTCCAACCCACACGCGTGGAGATGTTATCGTGCATGTACCCATTGACTTTGAGACTCTGGGATGGAAAAAGTTGGCGGTGATTAGTGGGGCACCATAGCTCATAGCTCATCTTCCATAGCTCATTTTCCAACCCACACGCGTGGAGATGTTTTCGTGCATGTACCCATTGACTCTGAGACTCTGGGATGGAAAAAGTTGGCGGTGATTAGTAGGGCACCATAGCTCATAGCTCATCTTCCATAGCTCATCTTCCAACCCACACGCGTGGAGATGTTATGGTGCATGTACCCATTGACTCTGAGACTCTGGGATGGCAAAAGTTGGCGGTGATTAGTAGGGCAATTTTGAAGGTTTCCATAGCTCATCTTCCAACCCACACGGGTGGTGATGTTATCGTGCATGTACCTATTGACTCTAAGACTCTCGGATGGAAAAAGTTGGCGGTGATTAGTAGGGCACCATAGCTCATAGCTCATCTTCCAACCCACACGGGCGGTGATGTTATCGTGCATGTACCCATTGACTCTGAGACTCTGGGATGGAAAAAGTTGGCGGTGATTAGTAGGGCACCATAGCTCATAGCTCATCTTCCATAGCTCATCTTCCAACCCACACGCGTGGAGATGTTATCGTGCATGTACCCATTGACTCTGAGACTCTGGGATGGAAAAAGTTGGCGGTGGTCAGTAGGGCAATATTGAACGCTTCCATAGCTCATCTTCCAATCCACACGGGCGGTGATGTTATCGTGCATGTACCCATTGACTCTGAGACTCTGGGATGGAAAAAGTTGGCGTTGAGAAGTAGGGCACCATAGCTCATAGCTCATAGCTCATCTTCCATAGCTCATCTTCCAACCCACACGCGTGGAGATGTTATCGTGCATGTACCCATTGACTCTAAGACTCTGGGATGGAAAAAGTTGGCGGTGATTAGTAGGGCACCATAGCTCATAGCTCATCTTCCATAGCTCATCTTCCAACCCACACGCGTGGAGATGTTATCGTGCATGTAGCCACTGACTCTAAGACTCTGGGATGGAAAAAGTTGGCGGTGATTAGTAGGGCACCATAGCTCATAGCTCATCTTCCATAGCTCATCTTCCAACCCACACGCGTGGAGATGTTATCGTGCATGTAGCCACTGACTCTGAGACTCTGGGATGGAAAAAGTTGGCGGTGATTAGTAGGGCACCATAGCTCATAGCTCATCTTCCATAGCTCATCTTCCATAGCTCATCTTCCAACCCACACGCGTGGATTTGTTATCGTGCATGTACCCATTGACTCTAAGACTCTGGGATGGAAAAAGTTGGCGGTGGTCAGCAGGGCAGTCTTTAAGGTTTCCATAGCTCATCTTCCAACCCACACGCGTGGAGATGTTATCGTGCATGTACCCATTGACTCTAAGACTCTGGGATGGAAAAAGTTGGCGGTGATTAGTAGGGCACCATAGCTCATAGCTCATCTTCCATAGCTCATCTTCCATAGCTCATCTTCCAACCCACACGGGTGGTGATGTTATCGTGCATGTACCCATTGACTCTGAGACTCTGGGATGGAAAAAGTTGGCGGTGATTAGTAGGGCAATTTTGAAGGTTTCCATAGCTCATCTTCCAACCCACACGCGTGGAGATGTTATCGTGCATGTACCCATTGACTCTGAGACTCTGGGATGGAAAAAGTTGGCGGTGATTAGTACGGCAATTTTGAAGGTTTCCATAGCTCATCTTCCAACCCACACGGGTGGTGATGTTATCGTGCATGTACCTATTGACTCTAAGACTCTCGGATGGAAAAAGTTGGCGGTGATTAGTAGGGCACCATAGCTCATAGCTCATCTTCCAACCCACACGCGTGGAGATGTTATCGTGCATGTACCCATTGACTCTAAGACTCTGGGATGGAAAAAGTTGGCGGTGATTAGTAGGGCACCATAGCTCATAGCTCATCTTCCATAGCTCATCTTCCAACCCACACGCGTGGAGATATTATCGTGCATGTACCCATTGACTCTAAGACTCTGGGATGGAAAAAGTTGGCGGTGATTAGTAGGGCACCATAGCTCATAGCTCATCTTCCATAACTCATCTTCCAACCCACACGCGTGGAGATGTTATCGTGCATGTACCTATTGACTCTAAGACTCTGGGATGGAAAAAGTTGGCCGTGGTCAGTAGGGCAATTTTGAAGGTTTCCATAGCTCATCTTCCAACCCACACGCGTGGAGATGTTATCGTGCATGTACCCACTGACTCTAAGACTCTGGGATGGAAAAAGTTGGCGGTGATTAGTAGGGCAATTTTGAAGGTTTCCATAGCTCATCTTCCAACCCACACGCGCGGAGATGTTATCGTGCATGTACCCACTGACTCTAAGACTCTGGGATGGAAAAAGTTGGCGGTGATTAAAAGGGCACCATAGCTCATAGCTCATCTTCCATAGCTCATCTTCCAACCCACACGCGTGGAGATGTTATCGTGCATGTACCCATTGACTCTGAGACTCTGGGATGGAAAAAGTTGGCGGTGGTCAGTAGGGCAATTTTGAACGCTTCCATAGCTCATCTTCCAATCCACACGGGCGGTGATGTTATAGTGCATGTACCCATTGACTCTGAGACTCTGGGATGGAAAAAGTTGGCGGTGATTAGTAGGGCAATTTTGAAGGTTTCCATAGCTCATCTTCCAACCCACACGCGTGGAGATGTTATCGTGCATGTACCCATTGACTCTAAGACTCTGGGATGGAAAAAGTTGGCGGTGATTAGTAGGGCACCATAGCTCATAGCTCATCTTCCATAGCTCATCTTCCATAGCTCATCTTCCATAGCTCATCTTCCAACCCACACGCGTGGAGATGTTATCGTGCATGTACCTCTTGACTCTAAGACTCTGGGATGGAAAAAGTTGGCGGTGATTAGTAGGGCACCATAGCTCATAGCTCATCTTCCATAGCTCATCTTCCAACCCACACGCGTGGAGATGTTATCGTGCATGTAGCCACTGACTCTGAGACTCTGGGATGGAAAAAGTTGGCGTTGAGTAGTAGGGCACCATAGCTCATAGCTCATTTTCCATAGCTCATCTTCCAACCCACACGCGTGGAGATGTTATCGTGCATGTACCCACTGACTCTAAGACTCTGGGATGGAAAAAGTTGGCGGTGATTAGTAGGGCACCATAGCTCATAGCTCATCTTCCAACCCACACGCGTGGAGATGTTATCGTGCATGTACCCATTGACTCTGAGACTCTGGGATGGAAAAAGTTGGCGGTGACTAGTAGGGCACCATAGCTCATAGCTCATCTTCCATAACTCATCTTCCAACCCACACGGGTGGTGATGTTATCGTGCATGTACCCACTGACTCTAAGACTCTGGGATGGAAAAAGTTGGCGGTGATTAGTAGGGCAATTTTGAAGGTTTCCATAGCTCATCTTCCAACCCACACGCGTGGAGATGTTATCGTGCATGTAGCCACTGACTCTAAGACTCTGGGATGGAAAAAGTTGGCGGTGATTAGTAGGGCAATTTTGAAGGTTTCCATAGCTCATCTTCCAACCCACACGCGTGGAGATATTATCGTGCATGTACCCATTGACTCTGAGACTCTGGGATGGCAAAAGTTGGCGGTGATTAGTAGGGCAATTTTGAAGGTTTCCATAGCTCATCTTCCAACCCACACGGGTGGTGATGTTATCGTGCATGTACCTATTGACTCTAAGACTCTCGGATGGAAAAAGTTGGCGGTGATTAGTAGGGCACCATAGCTCATAGCTCATCTTCCAACCCACACGCGTGGAGATGTTATCGTGCATGTACCCATTGACTCTAAGACTCTGGGATGGAAAAAGTTGGCGGTGATTAGTAGGGCACCATAGCTCATAGCTCATCTTCCATAGCTCATCTTCCATAGCTCATCTTCCAACCCACACGCGTGGAGATGTTATCGTGAATGTACCTATTGACTCTAAGACTCTGGGATGGAAAAAGTTGGCGGTGATTAGTAGGGCACCATAGCTCATAGCTCATCTTCCATAGCTCATCTTCCAACCCACACGCGTGGAGATGTTATCGTGCATGTAGCCACTGACTCTAAGACTCTGGGATGGAAAAAGTTGGCGGTGATTAGTAGGGCAATTTTGAAGGTTTCCATAGCTCATCTTCCAACCCACACGCGTGGAGATATTATCGTGCATGTACCCATTGACTCTGAGACTCTGGGATGGCAAAAGTTGGCGGTGATTAGTAGGGCAATTTTGAAGGTTTCCATAGCTCATCTTCCAACCCACACGGGTGGTGATGTTATCGTGCATGTACCTATTGACTCTAAGACTCTCGGATGGAAAAAGTTGGCGGTGATTAGTAGGGCACCATAGCTCATAGCTCATCTTCCAACCCACACGCGTGGAGATGTTATCGTGCATGTACCCATTGACTCTAAGACTCTGGGATGGAAAAAG
Organism: Eristalis arbustorum; assembly: GCA_916610145.1. Classification (NCBI taxonomy): domain Eukaryota; kingdom Metazoa; phylum Arthropoda; class Insecta; order Diptera; family Syrphidae; genus Eristalis; species Eristalis arbustorum. Next base: position 45,203 of record CAKAIZ010000061.1, on the reverse strand, counting down.
TTGGCGGTGATTAGTAGGGCACCATAGCTCATAGCTCATCTTCCATAGCTCATCTTCCATAGCTCATCTTCCAACCCACACGCGTGGAGATGTTATCGTGCATGTACCTATTGACTCTAAGACTCTGGGATGGAAAAAGTTGGCGGTGATTAGTAGGGCACCATAGCTCATAGCTCATCTTCCATAGCTCATCTTCCAACCCACACGCGTGGAGATGTTATCGTGCATGTAGCCACTGACTCTGAGACTCTGGGATGGAAAAAGTTGGCGTTGAGTAGTAGGACACCATAGCTCATAGCTCATCTTCCATAGCTCATCTTCCAACCCACACGCGTGGAGATGTTATCGTGCATGCACCCACTGACTCTAAGACTCTGGGATGGAAAAAGTTGGCGGTGATTAGTAGGGCACCATAGCTCATAGCTCATCTTCCAACCCACACGCGTGGAGATGTTATCGTGCATGTAGCCACTGACTCTGAGACTCTGGGATGGAAAAAGTTGGCGGTGATTAGTAGGGCACCATAGCTCATAGCTCATCTTCCATAACTCATCTTCCAACCCACACGGGTGGTGATGTTATCGTGCATGTACCCATTGACTCTGAGACTCTGGGATGGAAAAAGTTGGCGGTGATTAGTAGGGCACCATAGCTCATAGCTCATCTTCCATAGCTCATCTTCCAACCCACACGCGTGGAGATGTTATCGTGCATGTACCCATTGACTCTGAGACTCTGGGATGGAAAAAGTTGGCGTTGAGTAGTAGGGCACCATAGCTCATAGCTCATCTTCCATAGCTCATCTTCCAACCCACACGCGTGGAGATGTTATCGTGCATGTACCCATTGACTCTAAGACTCTGGGATGGAAAAAGTTGGCGATGATTAGTAGGGCACCATAGCTCATAGCTCATCTTCCATAGCTCATCTTCCAACCCACACGCGTGGAGATGTTATCGTGCATGTAGCCACTGACTCTGAGACTCTGGGATGGAAAAAGTTGGCGTTGAGTAGTAGGGCACCATAGCTCATAGCTCATCTTCCATAGCTCATCTTCCAACCCACACGCGTGGAGATGTTATCGTGCATGTACCCATTGACTCTGAGACTCTGGGATGGAAAAAGTTGGCGGTGATTAGTAGGGCACCATAGCTCATAGCTGATCTTCCAACCCACACGCGTGGAGATATTATCGTGCATGTACCCATTGACTCTAAGACTCTGGGATGGAAAAAGTTGGCGGTGATTAGTAGGGCACCATAGCTCATAGCTCATCTTCCAACCCACACGCGTGGAGATGTTATCGTGCATGTACCCATTGACTCTGAGACTCTGGGATGGAAAAAGTTGGCGGTGGTCAGTAGGGCAATTTTGAACGCTTCCATAGCTCATCTTCCAATCCACACGGGCGGTGATGTTATCGTGCATGTACCCATTGACTCTGAGACTCTGGGATGGAAAAAGTTGGCGGTGATTAGTAGGGCAATTTTGAAGGTTTCCATAGCTCATCTTCCAACCCACACGCGTGGAGATGTTATCGTGCATGTACCCACTGACTCTAAGACTCTGGGATGGAAAAAGTTGGCGGTGATTAGTAGGGCACCATAGCTCATAGCTCATCTTCCATAGCTCATTTTCCAACCCACACGCGTGGAGATGTTTTCGTGCATGTACCCATTGACTCTAAGACTCTGGGATGGAAAAAGTTGGCGGTGATTAGTAGGGCACCATAGCTCATAGCTCATCTTCCAACCCACACGCGTGGAGATGTTATCGTGCATGTACCCACTGACTCTAAGACTCTGGGATGGAAAAAGTTGGCGGTGATTAGTAGGGCACCATAGCTCATAGCTCATCTTCCATAGCTCATCTTCCAACCCACACGCGTGGAGATGTTATCGTGCATGTACCCATTGACTCTGAAACTCTGGGATGAAAAAAGTTGGCCGTGGTCAGTAGGGCAATTTTGAAGGTTTCCATAGCTCATCTTCCAACCCACACGCGTGGAGATATTATCGTGCATGTACCCATTGACTCTGAGACTCTGGGATGGCAAAAGTTGGCGGTGATTAGTAGGGCACCATAGCTCATAGCTCATCTTCCATAGCTCATCTTCCAACCCACACGCGTGGAGATGTTATCGTGCATGTACCCATTGACTCTGAGACTCTGGGATGGAAAAAGTTGGCGGTGATTAGTAGGGCACCATAGCTCATAGCTCATCTTCCATAGCTCATCTTCCAACCCACACGCGTGGAGATGTTATCGTGCATGTACCCATTGACTCTGAGACTCTGGGATGGAAAAAGTTGGCGGTGATTAGTAGGGCACCATAGCTCATAGCTCATCTTCCATAGCTCATCTTCCATAGCTCATCTTCCAACCCACACGCGTGGAGATGTTATCGTGCATGTACCCATTGACTCTAAGACTCTGGGATGGAAAAAGTTGGCGGTGGTCAGCAGGGCAATCTTTAAGGTTTCCATAGCTCATCTTCCAACCCACACGCGTGGAGATGTTATCGTGCATGTACCCATTGACTCTAAGACTCTGGGATGGAAAAAGTTGGCGGTGATTAGTAGGGCACCATAGCTCATAGCTCATCTTCCATAGCTCATCTTCCATAGCTCATCTTCCAACCCACACGGGTGGTGATGTTATCGTGCATGTACCCATTGACTCTGAGACTCTGGGATGGAAAAAGTTGGCGGTGATTAGTAGGGCAATTTTGAAGGTTTCCATAGCTCATCTTCCAACCCACACGCGTGGAGATGTTATCGTGCATGTACCCATTGACTCTGAGACTCTGGGATGGAAAAAGTTGGCGGTGATTAGTACGGCAATTTTGAAGGTTTCCATAGCTCATCTTCCAACCCACACGGGTGGTGATGTTATCGTGCATGTACCTATTGACTCTAAGACTCTCGGATGGAAAAAGTTGGCGGTGATTAGTAGGGCACCATAGCTCATAGCTCATCTTCCAACCCACACGCGTGGAGATGTTATCGTGCATGTACCCATTGACTCTAAGACTCTGGGATGGAAAAAGTTGGCGGTGATTAGTAGGGCACCATAGCTCATAGCTCATCTTCCATAGCTCATCTTCCAACCCACACGCGTGGAGATATTATCGTGCATGTACCCATTGACTCTAAGACTCTGGGATGGAAAAAGTTGGCGGTGATTAGTAGGGCACCATAGCTCATAGCTCATCTTCCATAACTCATCTTCCAACCCACACGCGTGGAGATGTTATCGTGCATGTACCTATTGACTCTAAGACTCTGGGATGGAAAAAGTTGGCCGTGGTCAGTAGGGCAATTTTGAAGGTTTCCATAGCTCATCTTCCAACCCACACGCGTGGAGATGTTATCGTGCATGTACCCACTGACTCTAAGACTCTGGGATGGAAAAAGTTGGCGGTGATTAGTAGGGCAATTTTGAAGGTTTCCATAGCTCATCTTCCAACCCACACGCGTGGAGATGTTATCGTGCATGTACCCATTGACTCTAAGACTCTGGGATGGAAAAAGTTGGCGGTGGTCAGCAGGGCAATCTTTAAGGTTTCCATAGCTCATCTTCCAACCCACACGCGTGGAGATGTTATCGTGCATGTACCCATTGACTCTAAGACTCTGGGATGGAAAAAGTTGGCGGTGATTAGTAGGGCACCATAGCTCATAGCTCATCTTCCATAGCTCATCTTCCAACCCACACGGGTGGTGATGTTATCGTGCATGTACCCATTGACTCTGAGACTCTGGGATGGAAAAAGTTGGCGGTGATTAGTAGGGCAATTTTGAAGGTTTCCATAGCTCATCTTCCAACCCACACGCGTGGAGATGTTATCGTGCATGTACCCATTGACTCTGAGACTCTGGGATGGAAAAAGTTGGCGGTGATTAGTACGGCAATTTTGAAGGTTTCCATAGCTCATCTTCCAACCCACACGGGTGATGATGTTATCGTGCATGTACCTATTGACTCTAAGACTCTCGGATGGAAAAAGTTGGCGGTGATTAGTAGGGCACCATAGCTCATAGCTCATCTTCCAACCCACACGCGTGGAGATGTTATCGTGCATGTACCCATTGACTCTAAGACTCTGGGATGGAAAAAGTTGGCGGTGATTAGTAGGGCACCATAGCTCATAGCTCATCTTCCATAGCTCATCTTCCAACCCACACGCGTGGAGATATTATCGTGCATGTACCCATTGACTCTAAGACTCTGGGATGGAAAAAGTTGGCGGTGATTAGTAGGGCACCATAGCTCATAGCTCATCTTCCATAACTCATCTTCCAACCCACACGCGTGGAGATGTTATCGTGCATGTACCTATTGACTCTAAGACTCTGGGATGGAAAAAGTTGGCCGTGGTCAGTAGGGCAATTTTGAAGGTTTCCATAGCTCATCTTCCAACCCACACGCGTGGAGATGTTATCGTGCATGTACCCACTGACTCTAAGACTCTGGGATGGAAAAAGTTGGCGGTGATTAGTAGGGCAATTTTGAAGGTTTCCATAGCTCATCTTCCAACCCACACGCGTGGAGATGTTATCGTGCATGTACCCACTGACTCTAAGACTCTGGGATGGAAAAAGTTGGCGGTGATTAGTAGGGCACCATAGCTCATAGCTCATCTTCCATAGCTCATCTTCCAACCCACACGCGTGGAGATGTTATCGTGCATGTACCCATTGACTCTGAGACTCTGGGATGGAAAAAGTTGGCGGTGGTCAGTAGGGCAATTTTGAACGCTTCCATAGCTCATCTTCCAATCCACACGGGCGGTGATGTTATCGTGCATGTACCCATTGACTCTGAGACTCTGGGATGGAAAAAGTTGGCGGTGATTAGTAGGGCAATTTTGAAGGTTTCCATAGCTCATCTTCCAACCCACACGCGTGGAGATGTTATCGTGCATGTACCCATTGACTCTAAGACTCTGGGATGGAAAAAGTTGGCGGTGATTAGTAGGGCACCATAGCTCATAGCTCATCTTCCATAGCTCATCTTCCATAGCTCATCTTCCATAGCTCATCTTCCAACCCACACGCGTGGAGATGTTATCGTGCATGTACCTCTTGACTCTAAGACTCTGGGATGGAAAAAGTTGGCGGTGATTAGTAGGGCACCATAGCTCATAGCTCATCTTCCAACCCACACGCGTGGAGATGTTATCGTGCATGTAGCCACTGACTCTGAGACTCTGGGATGGAAAAAGTTGGCGTTGAGTAGTAGGGCACCATAGCTCATAGCTCATTTTCCATAGCTCATCTTCCAACCCACACGCGTGGAGATGTTATCGTGCATGTACCCACTGACTCTAAGACTCTGGGATGGAAAAAGTTGGCGGTGATTAGTAGGGCACCATAGCTCATAGCTCATCTTCCAACCCACACGCGTGGAGATGTTATCGTGCATGTACCCATTGACTCTGAGACTCTGGGATGGAAAAAGTTGGCGGTGATTAGTAGAGCACCATAGCTCATAGCTCATCTTCCATAGCTCATCTTCCAACCCACACGCGTGGAGATGTTATCGTGCATGTACCCATTGACTCTAAGACTCTGGGATGGAAAAAGTTGGCGGTGATTAGTAGGGCACCATAGCTCATAGCTCATCTTCCATAGCTCATCTTCCAACCCACACGCGTGGAGATGTTATCGTGCATGTACCTATTGACTCTAAGACTCTGGGATGGAAAAAGTTGGCGGTGGTCAGTAGGGCACCATAGCTCATAGCTCATCTTCCATAGCTCATCTTCCAACCCAAACGCGTGGAGATGTTATCGTGCATGTACCTATTGACTCTAAGACTCTGGGATGGAAAAAGTAGGCGGTGATTAGTAGGGCACCATAGCTCATAGCTCATCTTCCATAGCTCATCTTCCAACCCACACGCGTGGAGATGTTATCGTGCATGTACCTATTGACTCAAAGACACTGGGATGGAAAAAGTTGGCGGTGGTCAGTAGGGCACCATAGCTCATAGCTCATCTTCCATAGCTCATCCTCCAACCCACACGCGTGGAGATGTTATCGTGCATGTACCTATTGACTTTAAGACTCTGGGATGGAAAAAGTTGGCGGTGATTAGTAGGGCACCATAGCTCATAGCTCATCTTCCATAGCTCATCTTCCAACCCACACGCGTGGAGATGTTATCGTGCATGTAGCCACTGACTCTGAGACTCTGGGATGGAAAAAGTTGGCGGTGATTAGTAGGTCACCATAGCTCATAGCTCATCTTCCATAGCTCATTTTCCAACCCACACGCGTGGAGATGTTATCGTGCATGTACCCATTGACTCTGAGACTCTGGGATGGAAAAAGTTGGCGGTGGTCAGTAGGGCAATTTTGAAGGTTTCCATAGCTCATCTTCCAACCCACACGGGTGGTGATGTTATCGTGCATGTACCCATTGTTTCTGAGACTCTGGGATGGAAAAAGTTGGCGGTGATTAGTGGGGCACCATAGCTCATAGCTCATCTTCCATAGCTCATCTTCCAACACACACGCGTGGAGATGTTATCGTGCATGTACCCATTGACTCTAAGACTCTGGGATGGAAAAAGTTGGCGGTGATTAGTAGGGCACCATAGCTCATAGCTCATCTTCCATAGCTCATCTTCCAACCCACACGCGTGGAGATGTTATTGTGCATGTACCCATTGACTCTAAGACTCTGGGATGGAAAAAGTTGGCGGTGATTAGTAGGGCACCATAGCTCATAGCTTATCTTCCATAGCTCATCTTCGAACCCACACGCGTGGAGATGTTATCGTGCATGTACCTATTGACTCTAAGACTCTGGGATGGAAAAAGTTGGCGGTGATTAGTAGGTCACCATAGCTCATAGCTCATCTTCCATAGCTCATTTTCCAACCCACACGCGTGGAGATGTTATCGTGCATGTAAATATTGACTCTAAGACTCTGGGATGGAAAAAGTTGGCGGTGATTAGTATGGCACCATAGCTCATAGCTCATCTTCCAACCCACACGCGTGGAGCTGTTATCGTGCATGTACCCATTGACTCTGAGACTCTGGGATGGAAAAAGTTGGCGGTGATTAGTAGGGCACCATAGCTCATAGCTCATCTTCCATAGCTCATCTTCCAACCCACACGCGTGGAGATGTTATCGTGCATGTAGCCACTGACGCTGAGACTCTGGGATGGAAAAAGTTGGCGGTGATTAGTAGGGCACCATAGCTCATAGCTTATCTTCCAACCCACACGCGTGGAGATGTTATCGTGCATGTACCCATTGACTCTGAGACTCTGGGATGGAAAAAGTTGGCGGTGATTAGTAGGGCACCATAGCTCATAGCTCATCTTCCATAGCTCATCTTCCAACCCACACGCGTGGAGATGTTATCGTGCATGTACCCATTGACTCTAAGACTCTGGGATGGAAAAAGTTGGCGGTGATTAGTAGGGCACCATAGCTCATAGCTCATCTTCCATAGCTCATCTTCCAACCCACACGCGTGGAGATGTTATTGTGCATGTACCCATTGACTCTAAGACTCTGGGATGGAAAAAGTTGGCGGTGATTAGTCGGGCACCATAGCTCATAGCTTATCTTCCATAGCTCATCTTCCAACCCACACGCGTGGAGATGTTATCGTGCATGTACCTATTGACTCTAAGACTCTGGGATGGAAAAAGTTGGCGGTGATTAGTAGGTCACCATAGCTCATAGCTCATCTTCCATAGCTCATTTTCCAACCCACACGCGTGGAGATGTTATCGTGCATGTAAATATTGACTCTAAGACTCTGGGATGGAAAAAGTTGGCGGTGATTAGTATGGCACCATAGCTCATAGCTCATCTTCCAACCCACACGCGTGGAGATGTTATCGTGCATGTACCCATTGACTCTGAGACTCTGGGATGGAAAAAGTTGGCGGTGAGTAGTAGGGCACCATAGCTCATAGCTCATCTTCCAACCCACACGCGTGGAGATGTTATCGTGCATGTACCCATTGACTCTAAGACTCTGGGATGGAAAAAGTTGGCGGCGATTAGTAGGGCACCATAGCTCATAGCTCATCTTCCATAGCTCATCTTCCAACCCACACGCGTGGAGATGTTATCGTGCATGTACCTATTGACTCTAAGACTCTGGGATGAAAAAGTTGGCTGTGATTAGTATGGCACCATAGCTCATAGCTCATCTTCCATAGCTCATTTTTCAACCCACACGCGTGGAGATGTTATCGTGCATGTACCTATTGACTCTAAGACTCTGGGATGGAAAAAGTTGGCGGTGATTAGTAGGGCACCATAGCTCATAGCTCATCTTCCAACCCACACGCGTGGAGCTGTTATCGTGCATGTACCCATTGACTCTGAGACTCTGGGATGGAAAAAGTTGGCGGTGATTAGTAGGGCACCATAGCTCATAGCTCATCTTCCATAGCTCATCTTCCAACCCACACGCGTGGAGATGTTATCGTGCATGTAGCCACTGACGCTGAGACTCTGGGATGGAAAAAGTTGGCGGTGATTAGTAGGGCACCATAGCTCATAGCTCATCTTCCAACCCACACGCGTGGAGATGTTATCGTGCATGTACCCATTGACTCTGAGACTTTGGGATGGAAAAAGTTGGCAGTGATTAGTAGGGCACCATAGCTCTTAGCGCATCTTCCATAGCTCATCTTCCAACCCACACGGGTGGTGATGTTATCGTGCATGTACCCATTGACTCTGAGACTCTGGGATGGAAAAAGTTGGCGGTGATTAGTAGGGCACCATAGCTCATAGCTCATCTTCCAACCCACACGCGTGGAGATGTTATCGTGCATGTACCCATTGACTCTAAGACTCTGGGATGGAAAAAGTTGGCGGTGATTAGTAGGGCACCATAGCTCATAGCTCATCTTCCATAGCTCATCTTCCAACCCACACGCGTGGAGATGTTATCGTGCATGTACCTATTTACTCTAAGACTCTGGGATGAAAAAGTTGGCTGTGATTAGTAGGGCACCATAGCTCATAGCTCATCTTCCATAGCTCATTTTCCAACCCACACGCGTGGAGATGTTATCGTGCATGTACCTATTGACTCTAAGACTCTGGGGTGGAAAAAGTTGGCGGTGATTAGTAGGGCACCATAGCTCATAGCTCATCTTCCATAGCTCATCTTCCAACCCACACGCGTGGAGATGTTATCGTGCATGTACCCATTGACTTTGAGACTCTGGGATGGAAAAAGTTGGCGGTGATTAGTAGGGCACCATAGCTCATAGCTCATCTTCCAACCCACACGCGTGTAGATGTTATCGTGCATGTACCCATTGACTCTGAGACTCTGGGATGGAAAAAGTTGGCGGTGATTTGTAGGACACCATAGCTCATAGCTCATCTTCCATAGCTCATCTTCCAACCCACACTGGTGGTGATGTTATCGTGCATGTACCCATTGACTCTGAGACTCTGGGATGGAAAAAGTTGGCGGTGATTAGTAGGGCACCATAGCTCATAGCTCATCTTCCATAGCTCATCTTCCAACCCACACGCGTGGAGATGTTATCGTGCATGTACCTATTGACTCTAAGACTCTGGGATGGAAAAAGTTGGCGGTGATTAGTAGGGCACCATAGCTCATAGCTCATCTTCCAACCCACACGCGTGGAGATGTTATCGTGCATGTACCCATTGACTCTAAGACTCTGGGATGGAAAAAGTTGGCGGTGATTAGTGAGCACCATAGCTCATAGTTCATCTTCCATAGCTCATCTTCCAACCCACAGCGTGGAGATGTTATCGTGCATGTACCTATTGACTCTAAGACTCTGGGATGGAAAAAGTTGGCGGTGGTCAGTAGGGCACCATAGCTCATAGCTCATCTTCCATAGCTCATTTTCCAACCCACACGCGTGGAGATGTTATCGTGCATGTACCTATTGACTCTAAGACTCTGGGATGGAAAAAGTTGGCGGTGATTAGTAGGGCACCATAGCTCATAGCTCATCTTCCATAGCTCATCTTCCATAGCTCATCTTCCAACCCACACGCGTGGAGATGTTATCGTGCATGTACCCATTGACTCTGAGACTCTGGGATGGAAAAAGTTGGCGGTGATTAGTAGGGCACCATAGCTCATAGCTCATCTTCCATAGCTCATCTTCCAACCCACACGCGTGGAGATGTTATCGTGCATGTACCTATTGACTCTAAGACTCTGGGGTGGAAAAAGTTGGCGGTGATTAGTAGGGCACCATAGCTCATAGCTCATCTTCCATAGCTCATCTTCCAACCCACACGCGTGGAGATGTTATCGTGCATGTACCCATTGACTTTGAGACTCTGGGATGGAAAAAGTTGGCGGTGATTAGTAGGGCACCATAGCTCATAGCTCATCTTCCATAGCTCATCTTCCAACCCACACGCGTGTAGATGTTATCGTGCATGTACCCATTGACTCTGAGACTCTGGGATGGAAAAAGTTGGCGGTGATTTGTAGGACACCATAGCTCATAGCTCATCTTCCATAGCTCATCTTCCAACCCACACGGGTAGTGATGTTATCGTGCATGTACCCATTGACTCTGAGACTCTGGGATGGAAAAAGTTGGCGGTGATTAGTAGGGCACCATAGCTCATAGCTCATCTTCCATAGCTCATCTTCCAACCCACACGCGTGGAGATGTTATCGTGCATGTACCTATTGACTCTAAGACTCTGGGATGGAAAAAGTTGGCGGTGATTAGTAGGGCACCATAGCTCATAGCTCATCTTCCAACCCACACGCGTGGAGATGTTATCGTGCATGTACCCATTGACTCTAAGACTCTGGGATGGAAAAAGTTGGCGGTGATTAGTAGGGCACCATAGCTCATAGCTCATCTTCCATAGCTCATCTTCCAACCCACACGCGTGGAGATGTTATCGTGCATGTACCTATTGACTCTAAGACTCTGGGATGAAAAAGTTGGCTGTGATTAGTAGGGCACCATAGCTCATAGCTCATCTTCCATAGCTCATTTTCCAACCCACACGCGTGGAGATGTTATCGTGCATGTACCTATTGACTCTAAGACTCTGGGATGGAAAAAGTTGGCGGTGATTAGTAGGGCACCATAGATCATAGCTCATCTTCCATAGCTCATCTTCCAACCCACACGCGTGGAGATGTTATCGTGCATGTACCCATTGACTCTGAGACTCTGGGATGGAAAAAGTTGGCGGTGATTAGTAGGGCACCATAGCTCATAGCTCATCTTCCATAGCTCATCTTCCAACCCACACGCGTGGAGATGTTATCGTGCATGTACCCATTAACTCTGAGACTCTGGGATGGAAAAAGTTGGCGGTGATTTGTAGGACACCATAGCTCATATCTCATCTTCCATAGCTCATCCTCCAACCCACACGGGTGGTGATGTTATCGTGCATGTACCCATTGACTCTGAGACTCTGGGATGGAAAAAGTTGGCGGTGATTAGTAGGGCACCATAGCTCATAGCTCATCTTCCATAGCTCATCTTCCAACCCACACGCGTGGAGATGTTATCGTACATCTATTGACTCTAAGACTCTGGGATGGAAAAAGTTGGCGGTGATTAGTAGGGCACCATAGCTCATAGCTCATCTTCCATAGCTCATCTTCCAACCCACACGCGTGGAGATGTTATCGTGCATGTAGCCACTGACTCTGAGACTCTGGGATGGAAAAAGTTGGCGGTGATTAGTAGGGCACCATAGCTCATAGCTCATCTTCCAACCCACACGCGTGGAGATGTTATCGTGCATGTACCCATTGACTCTGAGACTCTGGGATGAAAAAAGTTGGCAGTGATTAGTAGGGCACCATAGCTCATAGTTCATCTTCCATAGCTCATCTTCCAACCCACACGCGTGGAGATTTTATCTTGCATGTACCTATTGACTCTAAGACTATGGGGTGGAAAAAGTTGGCGGTGATTAGTCGGGCACCATAGCTCATAGCTCATCTTCCATAGCTCATTTTCCAACCCACACGCGTGGAGATGTTATCGTGCATGTACCTATTGACTCCAAGACTCTGGGATGGAAAAAGTTGGCGGTGATTAGTAGGGCACCATAGCTCATAGCTCATCTTCCAACCCACACGCGTGGAGATGTTATCGTGCATGTACCCATTGACTCTGAGACTCTGGGATGGAAAAAGTTGGCGGTGATTAGTAGGGCACCATAGCTCATAGCTCATCTTCCATAGCTCATCTTCCAACCCACACGCGTGGAGATGTTATCGTGCATGTACCCATTGACTCTGAGACTCTGGGATGGAAAAAGCTGGCGGTGATTAGTAGGGCACCATAGCTCATAGCTCATCTTCCATAGCTCATCTTCCAACCCACACGCGTGGAGATGTTATCGTGCATGTAGCCACTGACTCTGAGACTCTGGGATGGAAAAAGTTGGCGGTGATTAGTAGGGCACCATAGCTCATAGCTCATCTTCCATAGCTCATCTTCCAACCCACACGCGTGGAGATGTTATCGTGCATGTACCCATTGACTCTGAGACTCTGGGATGGAAAAAGTTGGCGGTGATTAGTAGGGCACCATAGCTCATAGCTCATCTTCCATAGCTCATCTTCCAACCCACACGCGTGGAGATGTTATCGTGCATGTACCTATTGACTCTAAGACTCTGGGATGGAAAAAGTTGGCGGTGATTAGTAGGGCACCATAGCTCATAGCTCATCTTCCATAGCTCATCTTCCAACCCACACGCGTGGAGATGTTATCGTGCATGTAGCCACTGACTCTGAGACTCTGGGATGGAAAAAGTTGGCGGTGATTAGTAGGGCACCATAGCTCATAGCTCATCTTCCAACCCACACGCGTGGAGATGTTATCGTGCATGTACCCATTGACTCTGTGACTCTGGGATGAAAAAAGTTGGCAGTGATTAGTAGGGCACCATAGCTCATAGTTCATCTTCCATAGCTCATCTTCCAACCCACACGCGTGGAGATTTTGTCTTGCATGTACCTATTGACTCTAAGACTCTGGGGTGGAAAAAGTTGGCGGTGATTAGTAGGGCACCATAGCTCATAGCTCATCTTCCATAGCTCATTTTCCAACCCACACGCGTGGAGATGTTATCGTGCATGTACCTATTGACTCCAAGACTCTGTTATGGAAAAAGTTGGCGGTGATTAGTAGGGCACCATAGCTCATAGCTCATCTTCCAACCCACACGCGTGGAGATGTTATCGTGCATGTACCCATTGACTCTGAGACTCTGGGATGGAAAAAGTTGGCGGTGATTAGTAGGGCACCATAGCTCATAGCTCATCTTCCATAGCTCATCTTCCAACCCACACGCGTGGAGATGTTATCGTGCATGTACCCATTGACTCTGAGACTCTGGGATGGAAAAAGCTGGCGGTGATTAGTAGGGCACCATAGCTCATAGCTCATCTTCCATAGCTCATCTTCCAACCCACACGCGTGGAGATGTTATCGTGCATGTAGCCACTGACTCTGAGACTCTGGGATGGAAAAAGTTGGCGGTGATTAGTAGGGCACCATAGCTCATAGCTCATCTTCCATAGCTCATCTTCCAACCCACACGCGTGGAGATGTTATCGTGCATGTAGCCATTGACTCTGAGACTCTGGGATGGAAAAAGTTGGCGGTGATTAGTAGGGCACCATAGCTCATAGCTCATCTTCCATAGCTCATCTTCCAACCCACACGCGTGGAGATGTTATCGTGCATGTACCTATTGACTCTAAGACTCTGGGATGGAAAAAGTTGGCGGTGATTAGTAGGGCACCGTAGCTCATAGCTCATCTTCCATAGCTCATATTCCAACCCACACGCGTGGAGATGTTATCGTGCATGTGCCTATTGACTCTAAAACTCTGGGATGGAAAAAGTTGGCGGTGATTAGTAGGGCACCATAGCTCATAGCTCATCTTCCATAGCTCATCTTCCAACCCACACGCGTGGAGATGTTATCGTGCATGTACCCATTGACTCTGAGACTCTGGGATGGAAAAAGTTGGCGGTGATTAGTGAGCACCATAGCTCATAGTTCCATAGCTCATCTTCCAACCCACACGCGTGGAGATGTTATCTTGCATGTACCTATTGACTCTAAGACTCTGGGGTGGAAAAAGTTGGCGGTGATTAGTAGGGCACCATAGCTCATAGCTCATCTTCCATAGCTCATTTTCCAACCCACACGCGTGGAGATGTTATCGTGCATGTACCTATTGACTCCAAGACTCTGGGATGGAAAAAGTTGGCGGTGATTAGTAGGGCACCATAGCTCATAGCTCATCTTCCAACCCACACGCGTGGAGATGTTATCGTGCATGTACCCATTGACTCTGAGACTCTGGGATGGAAAAAGTTGGCGGTGATTAGTAGGGCACCATAGCTCATAGCTCATCTTCCATAGCTCATCTTTGTACCGTGCATGCATCTTTGTTATCGTGCATGTACCCATTGACTCTGAGACTCTGGGATGGAAAAAGCTGGCGGTGATTAGTAGGGCACCATAGCTCATAGCTCATCTTCCAACCCACACGCGTGGAGATGTTATCGTGCATGTACCCATTGACTCTGAGACTCTGGGATGGAAAAAGTTGGCGGTGATTAGTAGGGCACCATAGCTCATAGCTCATCTTCCATAGCTCATCTTCCAACCCACACGCGTGGAGATGTTATCGTGCATGTACCCATTGACTCTGAGACTCTGGGATGGAAAAAGCTGGCGGTGATTAGTAGGGCACCATAGCTCATAGCTCCTCTTCCATAGCTCATCTTCCAACCCACACGCGTGGAGATGTTATCGTGCATGTACCCATTGACTCTGAGACTCTGGGATGGAAAAAGTTGGCGGTGATTAGTAGGGCACCATAGCTCATAGCTCATCTTCCAACCCACACGCGTGGAGATGTTATCGTGCATGTACCCATTGACTCTGAGACTCTGGGATGGAATAAGTTGGCGGTGATTAGTAGGGCACCATAGCTCATAGCTCATCTTCCAACCCACACGCGTGGAGATGTTATCGTGCATGTACCCATTGACTCTGAGACTCTGGGATGGAAAAAGTTGGCGGTGATTAGTAGGGCACCGTAGCTCATAGCTCATCTTCCATAGCTCATTTTCCAACCCACACGCGTGGAGATGTTATCGTGCATGTGCCTATTGACTCTAAGACTCTGGGATGGAAAAAGTTGGCGGTGATTAGTAGGGCACCATAGCTCATAGCTCATCTTCCATAGCTCATCTTCCAACCCACACGCGTGGAGATGTTATCGTGAATGTACCCATTGACTCTGAGACTCTGGGATGGAAAATATTGACGGTGATTAGTAGGGCACCATAGCTCATAGCTCATCTTCCATAGGTCATCTTCCAACCCACACGCGTGGAGATGTTATCGTGCATGTAACTATTGACTCTAAGACTCTGGGATGGAAAAAGTTGGCGGTGATTAGTAGGGCACCATAGCTCATAGCTCATCTTCCATAGCTCATTTTCCAACCCACACGCGTGGAGATGTTATCGTGCATGTGCCTATTGACTCTAAGACTCTGGGATGGAAAAAGTTGGCGGTGATTAGTAGGGCACCATAGCTCATAGCTCATCTTCCATAGCTCATCTTCCAACCCACACGCGTGGAGATGTTATCGTGCATGTACCCATTGACTCTGAGACTCTGGGATGGAAAAAGTTGGCGGTGATTAGTAGGGCACCATAGCTCATAGCTCATCTTCCATAGGTCATCTTCCAACCCACACGCGTGGAGATGTTATCGTGCATGTAACTATTGACTCTAAGACTCTGGGATGGAAAAAGTTGGCGGTGATTAGTAGGGCACCATAGCTCATAGCTCATCTTCCATAGCTCATTTTCCAACCCACACGCGTGGAGATGTTATCGTGCATGTACCCATTGACTCTGAGACTCTGGGATGGAAAAAGTTGGCGGTGATTAGTAGGGCACCATAGCTCATAGCTCATCTTCCAACCCACACGCGTGGTGATGTTAGCGTGCATGTACCCATTGACTCTGAGACTCTGGGATGGAAAAAGTTGGCGGTGATTAGTAGGGCACCATAGCTCATAGCTCATCTTCCAACCCACACGCGTGGAGATGTTATCGTGCATGTACCCATTGACTCTGAGACTCTGGGATGGAAAAAGTTGGCGGTGATTAGTAGGGCACCATAGCTCATAGCTCATCTTCCATAGCTCATCTTCCAACCCACACGCGTGGAGATGTTATCGTGCATGTACCTATTGACTCTAAGACTCTGGGATGGAAAAAGTTGGCGGTGATTAGTAGGGCACCATAGCTCATAGCTCATCTTCCATAGCTCATCTTCCAACCCACACGCGTGGAGATGTTATCGTGCAAGTACCCATTGACTCTAAGACTCTGGGATGGAAAAAGTTGGCGGTGATTAGTAGGGCGATTTTGAGGGTTTCCATAGCTCATCTTCCAACCCACACGCGTGAAGATGTTATCGTGCATGTACCTATTGACTCTAAGACTCTGGGATGGAAAAAGTTGGCGGTGATTAGTAGGGCACCATAGCTCATAGCTCATCTTCCATAGCTCATTTTCCAACCCACACGCGTGGAGATGTTATCGCGCATGTACCCATTGACTCTGAGACTCTGGGATGGAAAAAGTTGGCGGTGATTAGTAGGGCACCATAGCTCATAGCTCATCTTCCAACCCACACGCGTGGAGATGTTATCGTGCATGTACCTATTGACTCTAATACTCTGGGATGGAAAAAGTTGGCGGTGATTAGTAGGGCAATTTTTAAGGTTTCCATAGCTCATCTTCCAACCCACACGCGTGGAGATGTTATCGTGCATGTACCCATTGACTCTGAGACTCTGGGATGGAAAAAGTTGGCGGTGATTAGTAGGGCAATTTTTAAGGTTTCCATAGCTCCTCTTCCAACCCACACGCGTGGAGATATTATCGTGCATGTACCCACTGACTCTGAGACTCTGGGATGGAAAAAGTTGGCGGTGATTAGTAGGGCACCATAGCTCATAGCTCATCTTCCATAGCTCATCTTCCAACCCACACGCGTGGAGATGTTATCGTGCATGTACCCATTGACTCTAAGACTCTGGGATGGAAAAAAGTTGGCGGTGATTAGTAGGGCACCATAGCTCATAGCTCATCTTCCATAGCTCATCTTCCATAGCTCATCTTCCAACCCACACGCGTGGAGATGTTATCGTGCATGTACCTATTGACTCTAAGACTCTGGGATGGAAAAAGTTGGCGGTGATTAGTAGGGCACCATAGCTCATAGTTCATCTTCCATAGCTCATCTTCCAACCCACACGCGTGGAGATGTTATCGTGCATGTACCCATTGACTCTGAGACTCTGGGATGGAAAAAGTTGGCGGTGATCAGTAGGGCACCATAGCTCATAGCTCATCTTCCATAGCTCATCTTCCAACCCACACGCGTGGAGATGTTATCGTGCATGTACCTATTGACTCTAAGACTCTGGGATGGAAAAAGTTGGCGGTGATTAGTAGGGCACCATATCTCATAGCTCATCTTATAAAGCTCATCCTCCAACCCACACGCGTGGTGATGTTAGCGTGCATGTACCCATTGACTCTGAGACTCTGGGATGGAAAAAGTTGGCGGTGATTAGTAGGGCACCATAGCTCATAGCTCATCTTCCATAGCTCATCTTCCAACCCACACGCGTGGAGATGTTATCGTGCATGTACCCATTGACTCTGAGACTCTGGGATGGAAAAAGTTGGCGGTGATTAGTAGGGCACCATAGCTCATAGCTCATCTTCCATAGCTCATCTTCCAACCCACACGCGTGGAGATGTTATCGTGCATGTACCTATTGACTCTAAGACTCTGGGATGGAAAAAGTTGGCGGTGATTAGTAGGGCAATTTTGAGGGTTTCCATAGCTCATCCAACCCACACGCGTGGAGATATTATCGTGCATGTACCTATTGACTCTAAGACTCTGGGATGGAAAAAGGTGGCGGTGATTAGTAGGGCACCATAGCTCATAGCTCATCTTCCATAGCTCATTTTCCAACCCACACGCGTGGGGATGTTATCTTGCATGTACCCATTGACTCTGAGACTCTGGGATGGAAAAAGTTGGCGGTGATTAGTAGGGCACCATAGCTCATAGCTCATCTTCCATAGCTCATTTTCCAACCCACACGCGTGGAGATGTTATCGTGCATGTACCTATTGACTCTAAGACTCTGGGATGGAAAAAGTTGGCGGTGATTAGTAGGGCAATTTTTAAGGTTTCCATAGCTCATCTTCCAACACACGCGTGGAGATGTTATCGTGCATGTACCCATTGACTCTGAGACTCTGGGATGGAAAAAGTTGGCGGTGATTAGTAGGGCAATTTTTAAGGTTTCTATAGCTCCTCTTCCAACCCACACGCGTGGAGATGTTATCGTGCATGTACCCACTGACTCTGAGACTCTGGGATGGAAAAAGTTGGTGGTGATTAGTAGGGCAATTTTGAGGGTTTCCATAGCTCATCCAACCCACACGCAAGGAGATGTTATCGTGCATGTACCTATTGACTCTGAGACTCTGGGATGGAAAAAGTTGGCGGTGATTAGTAGGGCACAATAGCTCATAGCTCATCTTCCATAGCTCATCTTCCAACCCACACGCGTGGAGATGTTATCGTGCATGTACCTATTGACTCTAAGACTCTGGGATGGAAAAAGTTGGCGGTGATTTGTAGGGCACCATAGCTCATAGCTCATCTTCCATAGCTCATTTTCCAACCCACACGCGTGGAGATGTTATCGTGCATGTACCTATTGACTCTAAGACTGAGGGATGGAAAAAGTTGGCGGTGATTAGTAGGGCACCATAGCTCATAGCTCATCTTCCATAGCTCATCTTCCAACCCACACGCGTGGAGATGTTATCGTGCATGTACCCATTGACTCTGAGACTCTGGGATGGAAAAAGTTGGCGGTGATCAGTAGGGCACCATAGCTCATAGCTCATCTTCCATAGCTCATCTTCCAACCCACACGCGTGGAGATGTTATCGTGCATGTACCTATTGACTCTAAGACTCTGGGATGGAAAAAGTTGGCGGTGATTAGTAGGGCACCATAGCTCATAGCTCATCTTCCATAGCTCATTTTCCAACCCACACGCGTGGAGATGTTATCGTGCATGTACCCATTGACTCTGAGACTCTGGGATGGAAAAAGTTGGCGGTGATTAGTAGGGCACCATAGCTCATAGCTCATCTTCCAAAGCTCATCTTCCAACCCACACGCGTGGTGATGTCAGCGTGCATGTACCCATTGACTCTGAGACTCTGGGATGGAAAAAGTTGGCGGTGATTAGTAGGGCACCATAGCTCATAGCTCATCTTCCATAGCTCATCTTCCAACCCACACGCGTGGAGATGTTATCGTGCATGTACCCATTGACTCTGAGACTCTGCGATGGAAAAAGTTGGCGGTGATTAGTAGGGCACCATAGCTCATAGCTCATCTTCCATAGCTCATCTTCCAACCCACACGCGTGGAGATGTTATCGTGCATGTACCTATTGACTCTAAGACTCTGGGATGGAAAAAGTTGGCGGTGATTAGTAGGGCAATTTTGAGGGTTTCCATAGCTCATCCAACCCACACGCGTGGAGATGTTATCGTGCATGTACCTATTGACTCTAAGACTCTGGGATGGAAAAAGTTGGCGGTGATTAGTAGGGCACCATAGCTCATAGCTCATCTTCCATAGCTCATTTTCCAACCCACACGCGTGGAGATGTTATCGTGCATGTACCCATTGACTCTGAGACTCTGGGATGGAAAAAGTTGGCGGTGATTAGTAGGGCACCATAGCTCATAGCTCATCTTCCATAGCTCATCTTCCAACCCACACGCGTGGAGATGTTATCGTGCATGTACCTATTGACTCTAAGACTCTGGGATGGAAAAAGTTGGCGGTGATTAGTAGGGCACCATAGCTCATAGCTCATCTTCCATAGCTCATTTTCCAACCCACACGCGTGGAGATGTTATCGTGCATGTACCCATTGACTCTGAGACTCTGGGATGGAAAAAGTTGGCGGTGATTAGTAGGGCACCATAGCTCATAGCTCATCTTCCAAAGCTCATCTTCCAACCCACACGCGTGGTGATGTTAGCGTGCATGTACCCATTGACTCTGAGACTCTGGGATGGCAAAAGTTGGCGGTGATTAGTAGGGCAATTTTTAAGGTTTCCATAGCTCATCTTCCAACCCACACGCGTGGAGATGTTATCGTGCATGTACCTATTGACTCTAAGACTCTGGGATGGAAAAAGTTGGCGGTGATTAGAAGGGCACCATAGCTCATAGCTCATCTTCCATAGCTCATCTTCCAACCCACACGCGTGGAGATGTTATCGTGCATGTACCTATTGACTCTAAGACTCTGGGATGGAAAAAGTTGGCGGTGATTTGTAGGGCACCATAGCTCATAGCTCATCTTTCATAGCTTATCTTCCAACCCACACGCGTGGAGATGTTATCGTGCATGTACCCATTGACTCTAAGACTCTGGCACCATAGCTCATAGCTCATCTTCCATAGCTCATCTTCCAACCCACAGGCGTGGAGATGTTATCGTGCATGTACCCATTGACTCTGAGACTCTGGGATGGAAAAAGTTGGCGGTGATTAGTAGGGCAATTTTGAGGGTTTCCATAGCTCATCTTCCAACCCACACGCGTGGAGATGTTATCGTGCATGTACCCATTGACTTTAAGACTCTGGGATGGAAAAAGTTGGCGGTGATTAGTAGGGCACCATAGCTCATAGCTCATCTTCCATAGCTCATCTTCCAACCCACACGCGTGCAGATGTTATCGTGCATGTACCCATTGACTCTGAGACTCTGGGATGGAAAAAGCTGGCGGTGATTAGTAGGGCAATTTTGAGGGTTTCCATAGCTCATCTTCCAACCCACACGCGTGGAGATGTTATCGTGCATGTACCTATTGACTCTAAGACTCTGGGATGGAAAAAGTTGGCGGTGATTAGTAGGGCACCATAGCTCATAGCTCATTTTCCAACCCAAACGCGTGGAGATGTTATCGTGCATGTACCCATTGACTCTGAGACTCTGGGATGGAAAAAGTTGGCGGTGATTAGTAGGGCAATTTTTAAAGTTTCCATAGCTCATCTTCCAACCCACACGCGTGGAGATGTTATCGTGCATGTACCCATTGACTCTGAGACTCTGGGATGGCAAAAGTTGGCCGTGGTCAGTAGGGCAATTTTTAAGGTTTCCATAGCTCATCTTCCAACCCACACGCGTGGAGATGTTATGGTGCATGTACCTATTGACTCTAAGACTCTGGGATGGAAAAAGTTGGCGGTGATTAGTAGGGCACTATAGCTCATAGCTCATCTTCTATAGCTCATTTTCCAACCCACACGCGTGGAGATGTTATCGTGCATGTACCCATTGACTCTGAGACTCTGGGATGGAAAAAGTTGGCGGTGATTAGTAGGGCACCATAGCTCATAGCTCATCTTCCATAGCTCATCTTCCAACCCACACGCGAGGAGATGTTATCGTGCATGTACCCATTGACTCTGAGACTCTGGGATGGAAAAAGTTGGCGGTGATTAGTAGGGCAATTTTTAAGGTTTCCATAGCTCATCTTCCAACCCACACGCATGGAGATGTTATCGTGGAGATGTTATCGTGATTAGTAGGGCAATTTTGAGGGTTTCCATAGCTCATCTTCCAACCCACACGCGTGGAGATGTTATCGTGCATGTACCTATTGACTCTAAGACTCTGGGATGGAAAAAGTTGGCGGTGATTAGTAGGGCACCATAGCTCATAGCTCATCTTCCATAGCTCATTTTCCAACCCACACGCGTGGAGATGTTATCGTGCATGTACCCATTGACTCTGAGACTCTGGGATGGAAAAAGTTGGCGGTGATTAGTAGGGCACCATAGCTCATAGCTCATCTTCCATAGCTCATCTTCCAACCCACACGCGTGGAGATGTTATCGTGCATGTACCCATTGACTCTGAGACTCTGGGATGGAAAAAGTTGGCGGTGATTTGTAGGGCAATTTTTAAGGTTTCCATAGCTCATCTTCCAACCCACACGCGTGGAGATGTTATCGTGCATGTACCTATTGACTCTAAGACTCTGGGATGGAAAAAGTTGGCGGTGATTAGTAGGGCACCATAGCTCATAGCTCATCTTCCAACACACACGCGTGGAGATGTTATCGTGCATGTACCCATTGACTCTAAGACTCTGGGATGGAAAAAGTTGGCGGTGATTAGTAGGGCACCATAGCTCATAGCTTATCTTCCATAGCTCATCTTCCAACCCACACGCGTGGAGATGTTATCGTGCATGTACCTATTGACTCTAAGACTCTGGGATGAAAAAGTTGGCTGTGATTAGTAGGGCACCATAGCTCATAGCTCATCTTCCATAGCTCATTTTCCAACCCACACGCGTGGAGATGTTATCGTGCATGTACCTATTGACTCTAGGACTCTGGGATGGAAAAAGTTGGCGGTGATTAGTAGGGCACCATAGATCATAGCTCATCTTCCATAGCTCATCTTCCAACCCACACGCGTGGAGATGTTATCGTGCATGTACCCATTGACTCTGAGACTCTGGGATGGAAAAAGTTGGCGGTGATTAGTAGGGCACCATAGCTCATAGCTCATCTTCCATAGCTCATCTTCCAACCCACACGCGTGGAGATGTTATCGTGCATGTACCCATTGACTCTGAGACTCTGGGATGGAAAAAGTTGGCGGTGATTTGTAGGACACCATAGCTCATATCTCATCTTCCATAGCTCATCCTCCAACCCACACGGGTGGTGATGTTATCGTGCATGTACCCATTGACTCTGAGACTCTGGGATGGAAAAAGTTGGCGGTGATTAGTAGGGCACCATAGCTCATAGCTCATCTTCCATAGCTCATCTTCCAACCCACACGCGTGGAGATGTTATCGTACATCTATTGACTCTAAGACTCTGGGATGGAAAAAGTTGGCGGTGATTAGTAGGGCACCATAGCTCATAGCTCATCTTCCATAGCTCATCTTCCAACCCACACGCGTGGAGATGTTATCGTGCATGTAGCCACTGACTCTGAGACTCTGGGATGGAAAAAGTTGGCGGTGATTAGTAGGGCACCATAGCTCATAGCTCATCTTCCAACCCACACGCGTGGAGATGTTATCGTGCATGTACCCATTGACTCTGAGACTCTGGGATGAAAAAAGTTGGCAGTGATTAGTAGGGCACCATAGCTCATAGTTCATCTTCCATAGCTCATCTTCCAACCCACACGCGTGGAGATTTTATCTTGCATGTACCTATTGACTCTAAGACTCTGGGGTGGAAAAAGTTGGCGGTGATTAGTAGGGCACCATAGCTCATAGCTCATTTTCCAACCCACACGCGTGGAGATGTTATCGTGCATGTACCTATTGACTCCAAGACTCTGGGATGGAAAAAGTTGGCGGTGATTAGTAGGGCACCATAGCTCATAGCTCATCTTCCAACCCACACGCGTGGAGATGTTATCGTGCATGTACCCATTGACTCTGAGACTCTGGGATGGAAAAAGTTGGCGGTGATTAGTAGGGCACCATAGCTCATAGCTCATATTCCATAGCTCATCTTCCAACCCACACGCGTGGAGATGTTATCGTGCATGTACCCATTGACTCTGAGACTCTGGGATGGAAAAAGCTGGCGGTGATTAGTAGGGCACCATAGCTCATAGCTCATCTTCCATAGCTCATCTTCCAACCCACACGCGTGGAGATGTTATCGTGCATGTAGCCACTGACTCTGAGACTCTGGGATGGAAAAAGTTGGCGGTGATTAGTAGGGCACCATAGCTCATAGCTCATCTTCCATAGCTCATCATCCAACCCACACGCGTGGAGATGTTATCGTGCATGTACCCATTGACTCTGAGACTCTGGGATGGAAAAAGTTGGCGGTGATTAGTAGGGCACCATAGCTCATAGCTCATCTTCCATAGCTCATCTTCCAACCCACACGCGTGGAGATGTTATCGTGCATGTACGTATTGACTCTAAGACTCTGGGATGGAAAAAGTTGGCGGTGATTAGTAGGGCACCATAGCTCATAGCTCATCTTCCATAGCTCATCTTCCAACCCACACGCGTGGAGATGTTATCGTGCATGTAGCCACTGACTCTGAGACTCTGGGATGGAAAAAGTTGGCGGTGATTAGTAGGGCACCATAGCTCATAGCTCATCTTCCAACCCACACGCGTGGAGATGTTATCGTGCATGTACCCATTGACTGTGAGACTCTGGGATGAAAAAAGTTGGCAGTGATTAGTAGGGCACCATAGCTCATAGTTCATCTTCCATAGCTCATCTTCCAACCCACACGCGTGGAGATTTTGTCTTGCATGTACCTATTGACTCTAAGACTCTGGGGTGGAAAAAGTTGGCGGTGATTAGTAGGGCACCATAGCTCATAGCTCATCTTCCATAGCTCATTTTCCAACCCACACGCGTGGAGATGTTATCGTGCATGTACCTATTGACTCCAAGACTCTGGGATGGAAAAAGTTGGCGGTGATTAGTAGGGCACCATAGCTCATAGCTCATCTTCCAACCCACACGCGTGGAGATGTTATCGTGCATGTACCCATTGACTCTGAGACTCTGGGATGGAAAAAGTTGGCGGTGATTAGTAGGGCACCATAGCTCATAGCTCATCTTCCATAGCTCATCTTCCAACCCACACGCGTGGAGATGTTATCGTGCATGTACCCATTGACTCTGAGACTCTGGGATGGAAAAAGCTGGCGGTGATTAGTAGGGCACCATAGCTCATAGCTCATCTTCCATAGCTCATCTTCCAACCCACACGCGTGGAGATGTTATCGTGCATGTAGCCACTGACTCTGAGACTCTGGGATGGAAAAAGTTGGCGGTGATTAGTAGGGCACCATAGCTCATAGCTCATCTTCCATAGCTCATCTTCCAACCCACACGCGTGGAGATGTTATCGTGCATGTACCCATTGACTCTGAGACTCTGGGATGGAAAAAGTTGGCGGTGATTAGTAGGGCACCATAGCTCATAGCTCATCTTCCATAGCTCATCTTCCAACCCACACGCGTGGAGATGTTATCGTGCATGTACCTATTGACTCTAAGACTCTGGGATGGAAAAAGTTGGCGGTGATTAGTAGGGCACCGTAGCTCATAGCTCATCTTCCATAGCTCATATTCCAACCCACACGCGTGGAGATGTTATCGTGCATGTGCCTATTGACTCTAAAACTCTGGGATGGAAAAAGTTGGCGGTGATTAGTAGGGCACCATAGCTCATAGCTCATCTTCCATAGCTCATCTTCCAACCCACACGCGTGGAGATGTTATCGTGCATGTACCCATTGACTCTGAGACTCTGGGATGGAAAAAGTTGGCGGTGATTAGTGAGCACCATAGCTCATAGTTCATCTTCCATAGCTCATCTTCCAACCCACACGCGTGGAGATGTTATCTTGCATGTACCTATTGACTCTAAGACTCTGGGGTGGAAAAAGTTGGCGGTGATTAGTAGGGCACCATAGCTCATAGCTCATCTTCCATAGCTCATTTTCCAACCCACACGCGTGGAGATGTTATCGTGCATGTACCTATTGACTCCAAGACTCTGGGATGGAAAAAGTTGGCGGTGATTAGTAGGGCACCATAGCTCATAGCTCATCTTCCAACCCACACGCGTGGAGATGTTATCGTGCATGTACCCATTGACTCTGAGACTCTGGGATGGAAAAAGTTGGCGGTGATTAGTAGGGCACCATAGCTCATAGCTCATCTTCCATAGCTCATCTTCCAACCCACACGCGTGGAGATGTTATCGTGCATGTACCCATTGACTCTGAGACTCTGGGATGGAAAAAGCTGGCGGTGATTAGTAGGGCACCATAGCTCATAGCTCATCTTCCAACCCACACGCGTGGAGATGTTATCGTGCATGTACCCATTGACTCTGAGACTCTGGGATGGAAAAAGTTGGCGGTGATTAGTAGGGCACCATAGCTCATAGCTCATCTTCCATAGCTCATCTTCCAACCCACACGCGTGGAGATGTTATCGTGCATGTACCCATTGACTCTGAGACTCTGGGATGGAAAAAGCTGGCGGTGATTAGTAGGGCACCATAGCTCATAGCTCCTCTTCCATAGCTCATCTTCCAACCCACACGCGTGGAGATGTTATCGTGCATGTACCCATTGACTCTGAGACTCTGGGATGGAAAAAGTTGGCGGTGATTAGTAGGGCACCATAGCTCATAGCTCATCTTCCAACCCACACGCGTGGAGATGTTATCGTGCATGTACCCATTGACTCTGAGACTCTGGGATGGAATAAGTTGGCGGTGATTAGTAGGGCACCATAGCTCATAGCTCATCTTCCAACCCACACGCGTGGAGATGTTATCGTGCATGTACCTATTGACTCTAAGACTCTGGTATGGAAAAAGTTGGCGGTGATTAGTAGGGCACCGTAGCTCATAGCTCATCTTCCATAGCTCATTTTCCAACCCACACGCGTGGAGATGTTATCGTACATGTGCCTATTGACTCTAAGACTCTGGGATGGAAAAAGTTGGCGGTGATTAGTAGGGCACCATAGCTCATAGCTCATCTTCCATAGCTCATCTTCCAACCCACACGCGTGGAGATGTTATCGTGCATGTACCCATTGACTCTGAGACTCTGGGATGGAAAAAATTGGCGGTGATTAGTAGGGCACCATAGCTCATAGCTCATCTTCCATAGGTCATCTTCCAACCCACACGCGTGGAGATGTTATCGTGCATGTAACTATTGACTCTAAGACTCTGGGATGGAAAAAGTTGGCGGTGATTAGTAGGGCACCATAGCTCATAGCTCATCTTCCATAGCTCATTTTCCAACCCACACGCGTGGAGATGTTATCGTGCATGTACCCATTGACTCTGAGACTCTGGGATGAAAAAAGTTGGCGGTGATTAGTAGGGCACCATAGCTCATAGCTCATCTTCCAACCCACACGCGTGGTGATGTTAGCGTGCATGTACCCATTGACTCTGAGACTCTGGGATGGAAAAAGTTGGCGGTGATTAGTAGGGCACCATAGCTCATAGCTCATCTTCCATAGCTCATCTTCCATAGCTCATCTTCCAACCCACACGCGTGGAGATGTTATCGTGCATGTACCCATTGACTCTGAGACTCTGGGATGGAAAAAGTTGGCGGTGATTAGTAGGGCACCATAGCTCATAGCTCATCTTCCATAGCTCATCTTCCAACCCACACGCGTGGAGATGTTATCGTGCATGTACCTATTGACTCTAAGACTCTGGGATGGAAAAAGTTGGCGGTGATTAGTAGGGCACCATAGCTCATAGCTCATCTTCCATAGCTCATCTTCCAACCCACACGCGTGGAGATGTTATCGTGCAAGTACCCATTGACTCTAAGACTCTGGGATGGAAAAAGTTGGCGGTGATTAGTAGGGCAATTTTGAGGGTTTCCATAGCTCATCTTCCAACCCACACGCGTGGAGATGTTATCGTGCATGTACCTATTGACTCTAAGACTCTGGGATGGAAAAAGTTGGCGGTGATTAGTAGGGCACCATAGCTCATAGCTCATCTTCCATAGCTCATTTTCCAACCCACACGCGTGGAGATGTTATCGCGCATGTACCCATTGACTCTGAGACTCTGGGATGGAAAAAGTTGGCGGTGATTAGTAGGGCACCATAGCTCATAGCTCATCTTCCAACCCACACGCGTGGAGATGTTATCGTGCATGTACCTATTGACTCTAAGACTCTGGGATGGAAAAAGTTGGCGGTGATTAGTAGGGCAATTTTTAAGGTTTCCATAGCTCCTCTTCCAACCCACACGCGTGGAGATGTTATCGTGCATGTACCCACTGACTCTGAGACTCTGGGATGGAAAAAGTTGGCGGTGATTAGTAGGGCACCATAGCTCATAGCTCATCTTATAAAGCTCATCCTCCAACCCACACGCGTGGTGATGTTAGCGTGCATGTACCCATTGACTCTGAGACTCTGGGATGGAAAAAGTTGGCGGTGATTAGTAGGGCACCATAGCTCATAGCTCATCTTCCATAGCTCATCTTCCAACCCACACGCGTGGAGATGTTATCGTGCATGTACCTATTGACTCTAAGACTCTGGGATGGAAAAAGTTGGCGGTGATTTGTAGGGCACCATAGCTCATAGCTCATATTCCATAGCTCATTTTCCAACCCACACGCGTGGAGATGTTATCGTGCATGTACCTATTGACTCTAAGACTGAGGGATGGAAAAAGTTGGCGGTGATTAGTAGGGCACCATAGCTCATAGCTCATCTTCCATAGCTCATCTTCCAACCCACACGCGTGGAGATGTTATCGTGCATGTACCCATTGACTCTGAGACTCTGGGATGGAAAAAGTTGGCGGTGATCAGTAGGGCACCATAGCTCATAGCTCATCTTCCATAGCTCATCTTCCAACCCACACGCGTGGAGATGTTATCTTGCATGTACCTATTGACTCTAAGACTCTGGGATGGAAAAAGTTGGCGGTGATTAGTAGGGCAATTTTTAAGGTTTCCATAGCTCCTCTTCCAACCCACACGCGTGGAGATGTTATCGTGCATGTACCCACTGACTCTGAGACTCTGGGATGGAAAAAGTTGGCGGTGATTAGTAGGGCACCATAGCTCATAGCTCATCTTCCATAGCTCATCTTCCAACCCACACGCGTGGAGATGTTATCGTGCATGTACCCATTGACTCTAAGACTCTGGGATGGAAAAAGTTGGCGGTGATTAGTAGGGCACCATAGCTCATAGCTCATCTTCCATAGCTCATCTTCCAACCCACACGCGTGGAGATGTTATCGTGCATGTACCTATTGACTCTAAGACTCTGGGATGGAAAAAGTTGGCGGTGATTAGTAGGGCACCATAGCTCATAGTTCATCTTCCATAGCTCATCTTCCAACCCACACGCGTGGAGATGTTATCGTGCATGTACCCATTGACTCTGAGACTCTGGGATGGAAAAAGTTGGCGGTGATCAGTAGGGCACCATAGCTCATAGCTCATCTTCCATAGCTCATCTTCCAACCCACACGCGTGGAGATGTTATCGTGCATGTACCTATTGACTCTAAGACTCTGGGATGGAAAAAGTTGGCGGTGATTAGTAGGGCACCATAGCTCATAGCTCATCTTATAAAGCTCATCCTCCAACCCACACGCGTGGTGATGTTAGCGTGCATGTACCCATTGACTCTGAGACTCTGGGATGGAAAAAGTTGGCGGTGATTAGTAGGGCACCATAGCTCATAGCTCATCTTCCATAGCTCATCTTCCAACCCACACGCGTGGAGATGTTATCGTGCATGTACCCATTGACTCTGAGACTCTGGGATGGAAAAAGTTGGCGGTGATTAGTAGGGCACCATAGCTCATAGCTCATCTTCCATAGCTCATCTTCCAACCCACACGCGTGGAGATGTTATCGTGCATGTACCTATTGACTCTAAGACTCTGGGATGGAAAAAGTTGGCGGTGATTAGTAGGGCAATTTTGAGGGTTTCCATAGCTCATCCAACCCACACGCGTGGAGATATTATCGTGCATGTACCTATTGACTCTAAGACTCTGGGATGGAAAAAGGTGGCGGTGATTAGTAGGGCACCATAGCTCATAGCTCATCTTCCATAGCTCATTTTCCAACCCACACGCGTGGGGATGTTATCTTGCATGTACCCATTGACTCTGAGACTCTGGGATGGAAAAAGTTGGCGGTGATTAGTAGGGCACCATAGCTCATAGCTCATCTTCCATAGCTCATTTTCCAACCCACACGCGTGGAGATGTTATCGTGCATGTACCTATTGACTCTAAGACTCTGGGATGGAAAAAGTTGGCGGTGATTAGTAGGGCAATTTTTAAGGTTTCCATAGCTCCTCTTCCAACCCACACGCGTGGAGATGTTATCGTGCATGTACCCACTGACTCTGAGACTCTGGGATGGAAAAAGTTGGTGGTGATTAGTAGGGCAATTTTGAGGGTTTCCATAGCTCATCCAACCCACACGCAAGGAGATGTTATCGTGCATGTACCTATTGACTCTAAGACTCTGGGATGGAAAAAGTTGGCGGTGATTAGTAGGGCACCATAGCTCATAGCTCATCTTCCATAGCTCATCTTCCAACCCACACGCGTGGAGATGTTATCGTGCATGTACCTATTGACTCTAAGACTCTGGGATGGAAAAAGTTGGCGGTGATTTGTAGGGCACCATAGCTCATAGCTCATCTTCCATAGCTCATTTTCCAACCCACACGCGTGGAGATGTTATCGTGCATGTACCTATTGACTCTAAGACTGAGGGATGGAAAAAGTTGGCGGTGATTAGTAGGGCACCATAGCTCATAGCTCATCTTCCATAGCTCATCTTCCAACCCACACGCGTGGAGATGTTATCGTGCATGTACCCATTGACTCTGAGACTCTGGGATGGAAAAAGTTGGCGGTGATCAGTAGGGCACCATAGCTCATAGCTCATCTTCCATAGCTCATCTTCCAACCCACACGCGTGGAGATGTTATCGTGCATGTACCTATTGACTCTAAGACTCTGGGATGGAAAAAGTTGGCGGTGATTAGTAGGGCACCATAGCTCATAGCTCATCTTCCATAGCTCATTTTCCAACCCACACGCGTGGAGATGTTATCGTGCATGTACCCATTGACTCTGAGACTCTGGGATGGAAAAAGTTGGCGGTGATTAGTAGGGCACCATAGCTCATAGCTCATCTTCCAAAGCTCATCTTCCAACCCACACGCGTGGTGATGTCAGCGTGCATGTACCCATTGACTCTGAGACTCTGGGATGGAAAAAGTTGGCGGTGATTAGTAGGGCACCATAGCTCATAGCTCATCTTCCATAGCTCATCTTCCAACCCACACGCGTGGAGATGTTATCGTGCATGTACCCATTGACTCTGAGACTCTGCGATGGAAAAAGTTGGCGGTGATTAGTAGGGCACCATAGCTCATAGCTCATCTTCCATAGCTCATCTTCCAACCCACACGCGTGGAGATGTTATCGTGCATGTACCTATTGACTCTAAGACTCTGGGATGGAAAAAGTTGGCGGTGATTAGTAGGGCAATTTTGAGGGTTTCCATAGCTCATCCAACCCACACGCGTGGAGATGTTATCGTGCATGTACCTATTGACTCTAAGACTCTGGGATGGAAAAAGTTGGCGGTGATTAGTAGGGCACCATAGCTCATAGCTCATCTTCCATAGCTCATTTTCCAACCCACACGCGTGGAGATGTTATCGTGCATGTACCCATTGACTCTGAGACTCTGGGATGGAAAAAGTTGGCGGTGATTAGTAGGGCACCATAGCTCATAGCTCATCTTCCATAGCTCATCTTCCAACCCACACGCGTGGAGATGTTATCGTGCATGTACCTATTGACTCTAAGACTCTGGGATGGAAAAAGTTGGCGGTGATTAGTAGGGCACCATAGCTCATAGCTCATCTTCCATAGCTCATTTTCCAACCCACACGCGTGGAGATGTTATCGTGCATGTACCCATTGACTCTGAGACTCTGGGATGGAAAAAGTTGGCGGTGATTAGTAGGGCACCAGAGCTCATAGCTCATCTTCCAAAGCTCATCTTCCAACCCACACGCGTGGTGATGTTAGCGTGCATGTACCCATTGACTCTGAGACTCTGGGATGGCAAAAGTTGGCCGTGGTCAGTAGGGCAATTTTTAAGGTTTCCATAGCTCATCTTCCAACCCACACGCGTGGAGATGTTATCGTGCATGTACCTATTGACTCTAAGACTCTGGGATGGAAAAAGTTGGCGGTGATTAGAAGGGCACCATAGCTCATAGCTCATCTTCCATAGCTCATCTTCCAACCCACACGCGTGGAGATGTTATCGTGCATGTACCTATTGACTCTAAGACTCTGGGATGGAAAAAGTTGGCGGTGATTAGTAGGGCACCATAGCTCATAGCTCATCTTCCATAGCTTATCTTCCAACCCACACGCGTATAGATGTTATCGTGCATGTACCCATTGACTCTAAGACTCTGGCACCATAGCTCATAGCTCATCTTCCATAGCTCATCTTCCAACCCACAGGCGTGGAGATGTTATCGTGCATGTACCCATTGACTCTGAGACTCTGGGATGGAAAAAGTTGGCGGTGATTAGTAGGGCAATTTTGAGGGCTTCCATAGCTCATCTTCCAACCCACACGCGTGGAGATGTTATCGTGCATGTACCCATTGACTTTAAGACTCTGGGATGGAAAAAGTTGGCGGTGATTAGTAGGGCACCATAGCTCATAGCTCATCTTCCATAGCTCATCTTCCAACCCACACGCGTGCAGATGTTATCGTGCATGTACCCATTGACTCTGAGACTCTGGGATGGAAAAAGCTGGCGGTGATTAGTAGGGCAATTTTGAGGGTTTCCATAGCTCATCTTCCAACCCACACGCGTGGAGATGTTATCGTGCATGTACCTATTGACTCTAAGACTCTGGGATGGAAAAAGTTGGCGGTGATTAGTAGGGCACCATAGCTCATAGCTCATTTTCCAACCCAAACGCGTGGAGATGTTATCGTGCATGTACCCATTGACTCTGAGACTCTGGGATGGAAAAAGTTGGCGGTGATTAGTAGGGCAATTTTTAAAGTTTCCATAGCTCATCTTCCAACCCACACGCGTGGAGATGTTATCGTGCATGTACCCATTGACTCTGAGACTCTGGGATGGCAAAAGTTGGCCGTGGTCAGTAGGGCAATTTTTAAGGTTTCCATAGCTCATCTTCCAACCCACACGCGTGGAGATGTTATGGTGCATGTACCTATTGACTCTAAGACTCTGGGATGGAAAAAGTTGGCGGTGATTAGTAGGGCACCATAGCTCATAGCTCATCTTCTATAGCTCATTTTCCAACCCACACGCGTGGAGATGTTATCGTGCATGTACCCATTGACTCTGAGACTCTGGGATGGAAAAAGTTGGCGGTGATTAGTAGGGCACTATAGCTCATAGCTCATCTTCCATAGCTCATCTTCCAACCCACACGCGAGGAGATGTTATCGTGCATGTACCCATTGACTCTGAGACTCTGGGATGGAAAAATTTGGCGGTGATTAGTAGGGCAATTTTTAAGGTTTCCATAGCTCATCTTCCAACCCACACGCATGGAGATGTTATCGTGGAGATGTTATCGTGATTAGTAGGGCAATTTTGAGGGTTTCCATAGCTCATCTTCCAACCCACACGCGTGGAGATGTTATCGTGCATGTACCTATTGACTCTAAGACTCTGGGATGGAAAAAGTTGGCGGTGATTAGTAGGGCACCATAGCTCATAGCTCATCTTCCATAGCTCATTTTCCAACCCACACGCGTGGAGATGTTATCGTGCATGTACCCATTGACTCTGAGACTCTGGGATGGAAAAAGTTGGCGGTGATTAGTAGGGCACCATAGCTCATAGCTCATCTTCCATAGCTCATCTTCCAACCCACACGCGTGGAGATGTTATCGTGCATGTACCCATTGACTCTGAGACTCTGGGATGGAAAAAGTTGGCGGTGGTCAGTAGGGCAATTTTTAAGGTTTCCATAGCTCATTTTCCAACCCACACGCGTGGAGATGTTATCGTGCATGTACCCATTGACTCTGAGACTCTGGGATGGAAAAAGTTGGCGGTGATTAGTAGGGCACCATAGCTCATAGCTCATCTTCCAACCCACACGCGTGAAGATGTTATCGTGCATGTACCCATTGACTCTAAGACTCTGGGATGGAAAAAGTTGGCGGTGGTCAGTAGGGCACCATAGCTCCTAGCTCATCTTCCATAGCTCATCTTCCAACCCGCACGCGTGGAGATGTTATCATGCATGTACCCATTGACTCTGAGACTCTGGGCTGGAAAAAATTGGCGGTGATTAGTAGGGCACCATAGCTCATAGCTCATCTTCCATAGCTCATCTTCCAACCCACACGGGTGGTGATGTTATCGTGCATGTACCCATTGACTCTAAGACTCTGGGATGGAAAAAGTTGGCGGTGGTCAGTAGGGCACCATAGCTCATAGCTCATCTTCCATAGCTCATCTTCCAACCCACACGCGTGGAGATGTTATCGTGCATGTACCCATTGACTCTGAGACTCTGGGATGGAAAAAGTTGGCGGTGATTAGTAGGGCACCATAGCTCATAGCTCATCTTCCAACCCACACGCGTGGTGATGTTAGCGTGCATGTACCCATTGACTCTGAGACTCTGGGATGGCAAAAGTTGGCCGTGGTCAGTAGGGCAATTTTTAAGGTTTCCATAGCTCATCTTCCAACCCACACGCGTGGAGATGTTATCGTGCATGTACCTATTGACTCTAAGACTCTGGGATGGAAAAAGTTGGCGGTGATTAGTAGGGCACCATAGCTCATAGCTCATCTTCCATAGCTTATCTTCCAACCCACACGCGTGGAGATGTTATCGTGCATGTACCCATTGACTCTAAGACTCTGGCACCATAGCTCATAGCTCATCTTCCATAGCTCATCTTCCAACCCACAGGCGTGGAGATGTTATCGTGCATGTACCCATTGACTCTGAGACTCTGGGATGGAAAAAGCTGGCGGTGATTAGTAGGGCAATTTTGAGGGTTTCCATAGCTCATCTTCCAACCCACACGCGTGGAGATGTTATCGTGCATGTACCTATTGACTCTAAGACTCTGGGATGGAAAAAGTTGGCGGTGATTAGTAGGGCACCATAGCTCATAGCTCATTTTCCAACCCAAACGCGTGGAGATGTTATCGTGCATGTACCCATTGACTCTGAGACTGTGGGATGGAAAAAGTTGGCGGTGATTAGTAGGGCAATTTTTAAAGTTTCCATAGCTCATCTTCCAACCCACACGCGTGGAGATGTTATCGTGCATGTACCCATTGACTCTGAGACTCTGGGATGGCAAAAGTTGGCCGTGGTCAGTAGGGCAATTTTTAAGGTTTCCATAGCTCATCCTCCAACCCACACGCGTGGAGATGTTATGGTGCATGTACCTATTGACTCTAAGACTCTGGGATGGAAAAAGTTGGCGGTGATTAGTAGGGCACCATAGCTCAAAGCTCATCTTCTATAGCTCATTTTCCAACCCACACGCGTGGAGATGTTATCGTGCATGTACCCATTGACTCTGAGACTCTGGGATGGAAAAAGTTGGCGGTGATTAGTAGGGCACCATAGCTCATAGCTCATCTTCCATAGCTCATCTTCCAACCCACACGCGAGGAGATGTTATCGTGCATGTACCCATTGACTCTGAGACTCTGGGATGGAAAAAGTTGGCGGTGATTAGTAGGGCAATTTTTAAGGTTTCCATAGCTCATCTTCCAACCCACACGCATGGAGATGTTATCGTGCATGTACCCATTGACTCTGAGACTCTGGGATGGCAAAAGTTGGCCGTGGTCAGTAGGGCAATTATTAAGGTTTCCATAGCTCATCTTCCAACCCACACGCGTGCAGATGTTATCGTGCATGTACCCATTGACTCTAAGACTTTGTGATGAAAAAAGTTGGCGGTGATTAGTAGGGCAATTTTGAGGGTTTCCATAGCTCATCTTCCAACCCACACGCGTGGAGATGTTATCGTGCATGTACCTATTGACTCTAAGACTCTGGGATGGAAAAAGTTGGCGGTGATTAGTAGGGCACCATAGCTCATAGCTCATCTTCCATAGCTCATCTTCCAACCCACACGCGTGGAGATGTTATCGTGCATGTACCTATTGACTCTAAGACTCTGGGATGGAAAAAGTTGGCGGTGATTAGTAGGGCACCATAGCTCATAGCTCATCTTCGATAGCTCATTGTCCAACCCACACGCGTGGAGATGTTATCGTGCATGTACCCATTGACTCTGAGACTCTGGGATGGAAAAAGTTGGCGGTGATTAGTAGGGCAATTTTGAGGGTTTCCATAGCTCATCTTCCAACCCACACGCGTGGAGATGTTATCGTGCATGTACCTATTGACTCTAAGACTCTGGGATGGAAAAAGTTGGCGGTGATTAGTAGGGCACCATAGCTCATAGCTCATCTTCCATAGCTCATTTTCCAACCCACACGCGTGGAGATGTTATCGTGCATGTACCCATTGACTCTGAGACTCTGGGATGGAAAAAGTTGGCGGTGATTAGTAGGGCACCATAGCTCATAGCTCATCTTCCATAGCTCATCTTCCATAGCTCATCTTCCATAGCTCATCTTCCAACCCACACGCGTGGAGATGTTATCGTGCATGTACCCATTGACTCTGAGACTCTGGGATGGAAAAAGTTGGCGGTGGTCAGTAGGGCAATTTTTAAGGTTTCCATAGCTCATTTTCCAACCCACACGCGTGGAGATGTTATCGTGCATGTACCCATTGACTCTGAGACTCTGGGATGGAAAAAGTTGGCGGTGATTAGTAGGGCACCATAGCTCATAGCTCATCTTCCAACCCACACGCGTGAAGATGTTATCGTGCATGTACCCATGGACTCTAAGACTCTGGGATGGAAAAAGTTGGCGGTGGTCAGTAGGGCACCATAGCTCATAGCTCATCTTCCATAGCTCATCTTCCAACCCACACGCGTGGAGATGTTATCATGCATGTACCCATTGACTCTGAGACTCTGGGCTGGAAAAAGTTGGCGGTGATTAGTAGGGCACCATAGCTCATAGCTCATCTTCCATAGCTCATCTTCCAACCCACACGGGTGGTGATGTTATCGTGCATGTACCTATTGACTCTAAGACTCTGGGATGGAAAAAGTTGGCGGTGATTAGTAGGGCACCATAGCTCATAGCTCATCTTCCATAGCTCATCTTCCATAGCTCATCTTCCAACCCACACGCGTGGTGATGTTATCGTGCATGTACCCATTGACTCTGAGACTCTGGGATGGAAAAAGTTGGCGGTTATTAGTAGGGCACCATAGCTCATAGCTCATCTTCCATAGCTCATCTTCCAACCCACACGCGTGGAGATGTTATCGTGCATGTACCCATTGACTCTAAGACTCTGGGATGGAAAAAGTTGGCGGTGATTAGTAGGGCACCATAGCTCATAGCTCATCTTCCATAGCTCATCTTCCAACCCACACGCGTAGAGATGTTATCGTGCATGTACCCATTGACTCTGAGACTCTGGGATGGAAAAAGTTGGCGGTGATTAGTAGGGCACCATAGCTCATAGCTCATCTTCCAACCCACACGCGTGGAGATGTTATCGTGCATGTACCCATTGACTCTGAGACTCTGGGATGGAAAAAGTTGGCGGTGGTCAGTAAGGCAATTTTGAAGGTATTCATAGCTCATCTTCAACCCGCAAAAACGGAAGTCCACCTATGACCTCTACACACCGGTGGGGATGTTTTCGTGCATGTACCCATTGACTCTGAGACTCTGGGATGGAAAAAGTTGGCGGTGATTAGTAGGGCACCATAGCTCATAGCTCATCTTCCATAGCTCATTTTCCAACCCACACGCGTGGAGATGTTATCGTGCATGTACCCATTGACTCTGAGACTCTGGGATGGAAAAAGTTGGCGGTGCTTAGTAGGGCACCATAGCTCATAGCTCATCTTCCATAGCTCATCTTCCAACCCACACGCGTGGAGATGTTATCGTGCATGTACCCATTGACTCTGAGACTCTGGGATGGAAAATGTTGGCCGTGGTCAGTAGGGCAATTTTTAAGGTTTCCATAGCTCATCTTCCAACCCACACGGGTGGTGATGTTATCGTGCATGTACCCATTGACTCTGAGACTCTGGGATGGAAAAAGTTGGCGGTGATTAGTAGGGCACCATAGCTCATAGCTCATCTTCCATAGCTCATTTTCCAACCCACACGCGTGGAGATGTTATCGTGCATGTACCCATTGACTCTGAGACTCTGGGATGGAAAAAGTTGGCGGTGATTAGTAGGGCACCATAGCTCATAGCTCATCTTCCATAGCTCATCTTCCATAGCTCATCTTCCAACCCACACGCGTGGAGATGTTATCGTGCATGTACCCATTGACTCTGAGACTCTGGGATGGAAAAAGTTGGCGGTGGTCAGTAGGGCAATTTTTAAGGTTTCCATAGCTCATTTTCCAACCCACACGCGTGGAGATGTTATCGTGCATGTACCCATTGACTCTGAGACTCTGGGATGGAAAAAGTTGGCGGTGATTAGTAGGGCACCATAGCTCATAGCTCATCTTCCAACCCACACGCGTGAAGATGTTATCGTGCATGTACCCATGGACTCTAAGACTCTGGGATGGAAAAAGTTGGCGGTGGTCAGTAGGGCACCATAGCTCATAGCTCATCTTCCATAGCTCATCTTCCAACCCACACGCGTGGAGATGTTATCATGCATGTACCCATTGACTCTGAGACTCTGGGCTGGAAAAAGTTGGCGGTGATTAGTAGGGCACCATAGCTCATAGCTCATCTTCCATAGCTCATCTTCCATAGCTCATCTTCCAACCCACACGCGTGGAGATGTTATCGTGCATGTACCCATTGACTCTGAGACTCTGGGATGGAAAAAGTTGGCGGTGGTCAGTAGGGCAATTTTTAAGGTTTCCATAGCTCATTTTCCAACCCACACGCGTGGAGATGTTATCGTGCATGTACCCATTGACTCTGAGACTCTGGGATGGAAAAAGTTGGCGGTGATTAATAGGGCACCATAGCTCATAGCTCATCTTCCAACCCACACGCGTGAAGATGTTATCGTGCATGTACCCATGGACTCTAAGACTCTGGGATGGAAAAAGTTGGCGGTGGTCAGTAGGGCACCATAGCTCATAGCTCATCTTCCATAGCTCATCTTCCAACCCACACGCGTGGAGATGTTATCATGCATGTACCCATTGACTCTGAGACTCTGGGCTGGAAAAAGTTGGCGGTGATTAGTAGGGCACCATAGCTCATAGCTCATCTTCCATAGCTCATCTTCCAACCCACACGGGTGGTGATGTTATCGTGCATGTACCTATTGACTCTAAGACTCTGGGATGGAAAAAGTTGGCGGTGATTAGTAGGGCACCATAGCTCATAGCTCATCTTCCATAGCTCATCTTCCATAGCTCATCTTCCAACCCACACGCGTGGTGATGTTATCGTGCATGTACCCATTGACTCTGAGACTCTGGGATGGAAAAAGTTGGCGGTGATTAGTAGGGCACCATAGCTCATAGCTCATCTTCCATAGCTCATCTTCCAACCCACACGCGTGGAGATGTTATCGTGCATGTACCCATTGACTCTGAGACTCTGGGATGGAAAAAGTTGGCGGTGATTAGTAGGGCACCATAGCTCATAGCTCATCTTCCATAGCTCATCTTCCAACCCGCACGCGTAGAGATGTTATCGTGCATGTACCCATTGACTCTGAGACTCTGGGATGGAAAAAGTTGGCGGTGATTAGTAGGGCACCATAGCTCATAGCTCATCTTCCAACCCACACGCGTGGAGATGTTATCGTGCATGTACCCATTGACTCTGAGACTCTGGGATGGAAAAAGTTGGCGGTGGTCAGTAAGGCAATTTTGAAGGTATTCATAGCTCATCTTCAACCCGCAAAAACGGAAGTCCACCTATGACCTCTACACACCGGTGGGGATGTTTTCGTGCATGTACCCATTGACTCTGAGACTCTGGGATGGAAAAAGTTGGCGGTGATTAGTAGGGCACCATAGCTCATAGCTCATCTTCCATAGCTCATTTTCCAACCCACACGCGTGGAGATGTTATCGTGCATGTACCCATTGACTCTGAGACTCTGGGATGGAAAAAGTTGGCGGTGATTAGTAGGGCACCATAGCTCATAGCTCATCTTCCATAGCTCATCTTCCAACCCACACGCGTGGAGATGTTATCGTGCATGTACCCATTGACTCTGAGACTCTGGGATGGAAAATGTTGGCCGTGGTCAGTAGGGCAATTTTTAAGGTTTCCATAGCTCATCTTCCAACCCACACGGGTGGTGATGTTATCGTGCATGTACCCATTGACTCTGAGACTCTGGGATGGAAAAGTTGGCGGTGATTAGTAGGGCAATTTTTAAGGTTTCCATAGCTCATCTTCCAACCCACACGGGTGGTGATGTTATCGTGCATGTACACATTGACTCTGAGACTCTGGGATGGAAAAAGTTGGCGGTGATTAGTAGGGCAATTTTTAAGGTTTCCATAGCTCATCTTCCAACCCACACGCGTGGAGATGTTATCGTGCATGTACCTATTGACTCTAAGACTCTGGGACGGAAAAAGTTGGCGGTGATTAGTAGGGCACCATAGCTCATAGCTCAAATTCCATAGCTCATTTTCCAACCCACACGCGTGGAGATGTTATCGTGCATGTAACCATTGACTCTGAGACTCTGGGATGGAAAAAGTTGGCCGTGGTCAGTAGGGCAGTTTTTAAGGTTTTCATAGCTCATCTTCCAATCCACACGGGTGGTGATGATATCGTGCATGTACCTATTGACTCTAAGACTCTGGGATGGAAAAAGTTGGCGGTGATTAGTAGGGCAATTTTTAAGGTTTCCATAGCTCATCTTCCAACCCACACGCGTGGAGATGTTATCGTGCATGTACCCATTGACTCTGAGACTCTGGGATGGAAAAAGTTGGCGGTGATTAGTAGGGCAATATAGCTCATAGCTCATCTTCCATAGCTCATCTTCCAACCCACACGCGTGGAGATGTTATCGTGCATGTACCTATTGACTCTAAGACTCTGGGATGGAAAAAGTTGGCGGTGATTAGTAGGGCCCATAGCTCATAGCTCATCTTCCATAGCTCATTTTCCAACCCACACGCGTGGAGATGTTATCGTGCATGTAGCCACTGACTCTGAGACATTGGATGGAAAAAGTTGGCGGTGATTAGTAGGGCACCATAGCTCATAGCTCATCTTCCATAGCTCATTTTCCAACCCACACGCGTGGAGATGTTATCGTGCATGTACCCATTGACTCTGAGACTCTAGGATAGAAAAAGTTGGCCGTGGTCAGTAGGGCAATTTTTAAGGTTTCCATAGCTCATCTTCCAACCCACACGCGTGGAGATGTTATCGTGCATGTACCCATTGACTCTGAGACTCTGGTATGGAAAAAGTTGGCCGTGGTCAGTAGGGCAATTTTTAAGGTTTCCATAGCTCATCTTCCAAACCACACGCGTGGTGATGTTATCGTGCATGTACCCATTGACTCTGAGACTCTGGGATGGAAAAAGCTGGCGGTGATTAGTAGAGCACCATAGCTCATAGCTCATCTTCCATAGCTCATTTTCCAACCCACACGCGTGGAGATGTTATCGTGCATGTAGCCACTGACTCTGAGACTCTGGGATGGAAAAAGTTGGCGGTGATTAGTAGGGCACCATAGCTCATAGCTCATCTTTCATAGCTCATCTTCCAACCCACACGCGTGGAGATGTTATCGTGCATGTACCCATTGACTCTGAGACTCTGGGATGGAAAAAGTTGGCGGTGATTAGTAGGGAACCATAGCTCATAGCTCATCTTCCATAGCTCATCTTCCAACCCACACGCGTGGAGATGTTATCGTGCATGTACCCATTGACTCTGAGACTCTGGGATGAAAAAAGTTGGCGGTGATTAGTAGGGCACCATAGCTCATAGCTCATCTTCCATAGCTCATTTTCCAACCCACACGCGTGGAGATGTTATCGTGCATGTACCTATTGACTCTAAGACTCTGGGATGGAAAAAGTTGGCGGTGGTCAGCAGGGCTATCTTTAAGGTTTCCATAGCTCATCTTCCAACCCACACGGGTGGTGATGTTATCGTGCATGTACCCATTGACTCTGAGACTCTGGGATGGAAAAAGTTGGCGGTGATTAGTAGGGCACCATAGCTCATAGCTCATCTTCCAACCCACACGCGTGGAGATGTTATCGTGCATGTACCCATTGACTCTGAGACTCTGGGATGGAAAAAGTTGGCGGTGATAAGTAGGGCACCATAGCTCATAGCTCATCTTCCATAGCTCATCTTCCAACCCACACGCGTGGTGATGTTATCGTCCATGTACCCATTGACTCTGAGACTCTGGGATGGAAAAAGTTGGCGGTGATTAGTAGGGCACCATAGCTCATAGCTCATCTCTATAGCTCATCTTCCAACCCACACGCATGGAGATGTTATCGTGCATGTACCCATTGACTCTGAGACTCTGGGATGGAAAAAGTTGGCGGTGATAAGTAGGGCACCATAGCTCATAGCTCATCTTCCATAGCTCATCTTCCAACCCACACGCGTGGAGATGTTATCGTGCATGTACCCATTGACTCTGAGACTCTGGGATGGAAAAAGTTGGCGGTGATTAGTAGGGCACCATAGCTCATAGCTCATCTTCCATAGCTAATCTTCCAACCCACACGCGTGGTGATGTTATCGTGCATGTACCCATTGACTCTGAGACTCTGGGATGGAAAAAGTTGGCGGTGGTCAGTAGGGCAATTTTGAGGGTTTCCATAGCTCATCTTCCAACCCACATGCGTGGAGATGTTATCGTGCATGTATCCATTGACTCT
Organism: Eristalis arbustorum; assembly: GCA_916610145.1. Lineage (NCBI taxonomy): Eukaryota > Metazoa > Arthropoda > Insecta > Diptera > Syrphidae > Eristalis > Eristalis arbustorum. Next base: position 2,460 of record CAKAIZ010000061.1, on the reverse strand, counting down.
GAGACTCTGGGATGGAAAAAGTTGGCCGTGGTCAGTAGGGCAATTTTTAAGGTTTCCATAGCTCATCTTCCAATCCACACGGGTGGTGATGATATCGTGCATGTACCTATTGACTCTAAGACTCTGGGATGGAGAAAGTTGGCCGTGGTCAGTAGGGCAATTTTTAAGGTTTCCATAACACATCTTCCAACCCACACGCGTGGAGATGTTATCGTGCATGTACCCATTGACTCTAAGACTGGGATGGAAAAAGTTGGCGGTGATTAGTAGGGCACCATAGCTCATAGCTCATTTTCCAACCCACACGCGTGGAGATGTTACCGTGCATGTACCCATTGACTCTGAGACTCTGGGATGGAAAAAGTTGGCCGTGGTCAGTAGGGCAATTTTTAAGGGTTCCATAGCTCATCTTCCAACCCACACGGGTGGTGATGTTATCGTGCATGTACCCATTGACTCTGAGACTCTGGGATGGAAAAAGTTGGCGGTGATTAGTAGGGCAATTTTGAAGGTTTCCATAGCTCATCTTCCAACCCACACGCGTGGAGATGTTATCGTGCATGTACCCATTGACTCTGAGACTCTGGGATGGAAAAAGTTGGCGGTGATTAGTAGGGCACCATAGCTCATAGCTCATCTTCCAACCCACACGCGTGGAGATGTTATCGTGCATGTACCTATTGACTCTAAGACTCTGGGATGGAAAAAGTTGGCGGTGATTAGTAGGGCCCATAGCTCATAGCTCATCTTCCATAGCTCATTTTCCAACCCACACGCGTGGAGATGTTATCGTGCATGTAGCCACTGACTCTGAGACATTGGATGGAAAAAGTTGGCGGTGATTAGTAGGGCACCATAGCTCATAGCTCATCTTCCATAGCTCATTTTCCAACCCACACGCGTGGAGATGTTATCGTGCATGTACCCATTGACTCTGAGACTCTGGGATGGAAAAAGTTGGCCGTGGTCAGTAGGGCAATTTTTAAAGTTTCCATAGCTCATCTTCCAACCCACACGCGTGGTGATGTTATCGTGCATGTACCCATTGACTCTGAGACTCTGGGATGGAAAAAGTTGGCGGTGATTAGTAGAGCACCATAGCTCATAGCTCATCTTCCATAGCTCATCTTCCAACCCACACGCGTGGAGATGTTATCGTGCATGTACCCATTGACTCTGAGACTCTGGGATGGAAAAAGTTGGCGGTGATTAGTAGGGCACCATAGCTCATTTTCCAACCCACACGCGTGGAGATGTTATCGTGCATGTACCCATTGACTCTGAGACTCTGGGATGAAAAAAGTTGGCGGTGATTAGTAGGTCACCATAGCTCATAGCTCATCTTACATAGCTCATCTTCCAACCCACACGCGTGGAGATGTTATCGTGCATGTAGCCACTGACTCTGAGACTCTGGGATGGAAAAAGTTGGCCGTGGTCAGTAGGGCAATTTTTAAGGTTTCCATAGCTCATCTTCGAACCCACACGCGTGGAGATGTTATCGTGCATGTACCCATTGACTCTGAGACTCTGGGATGGAAAAAGTTGGCGGTGATTAGTAGGGAACCATAGCTCATAGCTCATCTTCCATAGCTCATCTTCCAACCCACACGCGTGGAGATGTTATCGTGCATGTACCCATTGACTCTGAGACTCTGGGATGAAAAAAGTTGGCGGTGATTAGTAGGTCACCATAGCTCATAGCTCATCTTACATAGCTCATCTTCCAACCCACACGCGTGGAGATGTTATCGTGCATGTACCCATTGACTCTGAGACTCTGGGATGGAAAAAGTTGGCGGTGATTAGTAGGGAACCATAGCTCATAGCTCATCTTCCATAGCTCATCTTCCAACCCACACGCGTGGAGATGTTATCGTGCATGTACCCATTGACTCTGAGACTCTGGGATGGAAAAAGTTGGCGGTGATTAGTAGGGCACCATAGCTCATAGCTCATCTTCCATAGCTCATCTTCCAACCCACACGCGTGGAGATGTTATCGTGCATGTACCCATTGACTCTGAGACTCTGGGATGAAAAAAGTTGGCGGTGATTAGTAGGGCACCATAGCTCATAGCTCATCTTCCATAGCTCATCTTCCAACCCACACGCGTGGAGATGTTATCGTGCATGTACCCATTGACTCTGAGACTCTGGGATGAAAAAAGTTGGCGGTGATTAGTAGGGCACCATAGCTCATAGCTCATCTTCCATAGCTCATTTTCCAACCCACACGCGTGGAGATGTTATCGTGCATGTACCTATTGACTCTAAGACTCTGGGATGGAAAAAGTTGGCGGTGGTCAGCAGGGCAATCTTTAAGGTTTCCATAGCTCATCTTCCAACCCACACGGGTGGAGATGTTATCGTGCATGTACCCATTGACTCTGAGACTCTGGGATGGAAAAAGTTGGCGGTGATTAGTAGGGCACCATAGCTCATAGCTCATCTTCCAACC
>CAKAIZ010000060.1:0-21760 GCA_916610145.1 Eristalis arbustorum | reverse complement strand
TTTTCTCCTGAACGCCCGCCTCTGCTTTAGATGCATTTCTCTACCTTCCTACCCTCGATACCCACATCATACTCGAACTCTCAAGGCCGTCTCCAACTTAAAAAGAAGTGGTAAAACTGGAACTGGAGTTTTGATATCTTCGTGCATCGCATATCCATTGATATGCTGTTGGACTTACTGACACCAGTATTCTAGCTGCGACGTACAAAACAATGACTTTCCTGCTCTAAAGACTATATCTGCCCAGAATCTGAGCTGGGAAGGGACTGCAGTCTTTACGGATGGCACCAATGTGACGGTCTGGCGGTAGCACCTTCGACGAGGGCGACAGCATTAAGCTGATCCGTACAGCATTAGATGCATTTTAGTTTGTTTACCAAGCGTAATGCGTTCTGTCTGTAGCAAGCCAACAGACAGCCTTGCTCAACCATTTAACCGCTTCCAGGAAAGTCCTTGAATACTAGTCTTATCTGAAATTGATCGGTAGTCTAAATTCGTCAAGACTTCTCTGGGTCCGGACTACCATGTGAACACGAGATTGAACTTGCAGGACAAGGATCATTTGGAGGCACTCTTAGGACTCAATCCTGAATTAGGACTAGGTTAGGTTAGGTTAGGTTAGGTTATAGTGGCTGACTAACTGAATTCCCCTCTTCATCCATGCAGCTTCTGCAGGAATCATTATATGGGGTATCCATCCTGCGACCGTGAGTGCCAATTGCACAGTGCCCGGTTATGACTCCTTTGAGAGTCAGTGAGTTTGGGCTAAGTGATGGCCCTTCTATTGTTTTAAAGCAGGTGGTGCCTTCATGTGGTGCCCTCAAGAAAGGACACACAACATCGACGATTCGGTCATAACGTCACCATAGGCAGCTACAACTTCGAGGTAGTAAAGGACTTCATCTACCTTGGCTCCCAAGTAAATAGTGCAAACAACGTCAGTACCGAGATTAAACGCAGAATAACTCTTGCCAACCGCTGGTTCTTTGGGTTCAAGAGGCAATTGAGTAGCAGAGCCCTCTCCCGAAAGACCAAGCTCACATTATATAAGACCTTGATCATCCCTGTCCTGCTGTATGGCGCGGAAGCTTGGACTATCTCAAGAGCGGATGAAGGCGCACTTGGTCCTTCGAGAGAAAAGTTCTGCGTTCAATCTTTGGTCCTGTTTGCGTTGAAGGTTCTTGGAGAAGAAGATTCAACCACGAATTGTACGGGCTGTACAGCGACATGAGTCTAGTCAGGCGTCTACGGATTCAACGCCTAAGATGGCTAGGCCATGTTGAGCGCATGGACAACACTGCTCCAGCCCGAAGAGTCTTCGACTCCGAACCAGTAGGACAACGCAATAGAGGACGACCACGAACCCGATGGCGCACTCAAGTGGAGAAGGACCTCAACCAACTTGGAGTGCGAAATTGGAGGCAGCTGGCTAAGGATCGTGCCAGCTGGAGAGGATTGTTGACCCAGGTTCACCCCGGACTGTAGCGCCACAAGAAGAAATAGAAGGTGCCTTCTAGCCATTTGTCATTAGTGGTTTTAATTGTGTGAATCTTCTCGTAGCGATCGGCATGGAGGGTGGTTCCCCTGCTATTGATAGAGATGAGGTTGTACCACACCTGGTGAGTGCATCGGCTTTGCAGTTTCCTGCTATGTCACAGTGTCCCGGCACCCACATGAGGTGAATGTTAAAATGCTGTGCCATTTCGTTAAGAGACAGCCTGCAATTAAGGGATGCTTTTTCAGTAAAACATGACATTGTCCAGGGATTTTATAGTGGCCTGACTATCGGAGCAGATGGTGATATCACGTAGTTTTTGAGTCATGACAACGACTATTTAGTAGCTATGGTTTCAGCTGAAAAAACGCTGCAAGATCTTGGGTTGGACACTCGCACCAACCCCTTCGTTAGACTTCGATCCATCTGTGAAAATACGCAGAGGATCATCCAACGTCTGCCTTTCAGAAATCCAGCCCGACCTGGATGGAATGCTGATAGAGAATTTCTTCTCGAAGATAGCCTGGGGTATTAGGCGGCGAGGCCATCTCTAGCAAGGAAGTTGAATGCCTTGAGAATGATTGAGTTCCAGTTTGAGACCACAGTCGGAGTGTTTTGAGTCCCAAGGCTGTGCTGGATGCTATTTTTTTCCGAATAATTCCAGTGGTAATTGGGACTACATTAAACCTCGGTTGGAGGTGCCATTGATGGGTAGACCGCTCAAAGGCACCACCGGAGTTGGCAGGATACAGATTAGCCAACTATGCCAGGCTCTCTCCTTGAGATACTTCACGAATTTAGTTGTCTTACGGACGTAGCGATTCTGACATTGCATGGGATTAATTTACGGTGTATGCACCTAACCTAATCTCGAGAGACAACGTAGTAGAAAGACCTCACCTTCTATAATGTAACCAGCTGGAAAGGGGCCTTAGTCAGCACCGTGAATGAAACTGTAGGCGCCTAGTTCAAGACAGTGCTAGGTGGAGGGTCATGTTATCTGCGACCGAGGTCAACATGGGACTGCAGCACCACCCAGAAGAAGATGCTCCACGTACAAGCCAACTCTCTGGAACAGAGGAGCTCATGCTGGTTCATTAAAGGATCGAAGCTCGAAGTTCGCCTTCTTAAAACGACTTCAGCGTGCATAGCGCGAGTTTTTGGTGTCTGTACAAACTAAGTCCAGATCCACAATAGGCGGCATTTTACAATGAATAATAATGCATTTTGTGGTTTCGAAAGTAGATCACATACATGATTCACATCTCGACCATAGTCGCAAGACAGCTCCAGATATCTGGAACGTGAATGTCCGCTGAGACTCATTTGCAACACAGTTGAGTGTGAAACTTAGTTATCCACGCCCCATGTTCAACCGCACAATCGGCGCATCTTCTACACATTTCGCTTCCTGCTGGTTTCAATAAATGAGTTAGTTGAAATTCACACGGGTGTAGATGCAAATTCGAGTGCCTTAAGACGAATGCTGTCCCCGCACACGAAATCCATAGGTTTCGACATTCGTCGAGCGTGCATTTCGATGATGAATGGACGCCTCAAGACATCAACTACCACGAAGCAGACTTCTCATCGCATCGCTAACAGCTGTGCGAACTGTTCGCACACAAACTAACGCAGTGAAACTACACACCGCAGGCACTGGAGCGCAACACGAAGCCGGAGCACTGTCAATGCAACACCGTCCTGGTCGTCCCTTTACACTCCAGTGCACGCTAGTTCAATTCCAAGAGAACGCCCGTTTTTGTGCCCGGTTGCTGCGTGATAACGTGGCTCCCAGCCAAGCATCGACAATGCATAAATGTACGATTCACCGAGTCAACCCGCACACCGACCACGGAAGTAAGAGCCCACCCCACACACACTGCCGGCCGCCCAAAAAGCATCCGCACACACAATCAAAATCCCTCGCATCGCGGATTCAGTGTCAACGTCATCACCATCTTTCTCGGTATCGACATAATGCATCGTGGCCGTACCAGCGATGGTCGAATTGCGTAAATTTACGGTCTCCAGAGCGCGCACAGCTGCCTCGTTCGTTCGCTGAGTTCACAACGTATCCTTGTGCTCTTTCTCTATTCACTATTGCAGCCAGCAGGCAATGCTAAATGTGACGTCATTGCAGTGAGGATTTCTCGGAAAAAAAAAACAACCCCCACTGCCACCCACAACCCACCACCACCCCCACAGCACTTCATCATCATTTGTGCTCTGGGAGTTCGAAAGGGTTCCTATGGCAACATTGCACCCCCAGCCCCACCCCCAGTTTAACTGTGCCACACAGCAGCAGCAGCACGGGCACAGCACTATGAATAAAATTGAGTGCGGCTCATCTCAGCTTGTTGCTGTTGGTTGCCTTGCCTTGTCATTGCGAGATGTCATCGCCTGATGAGCCAGTTGCTCTGCTCTCGTGAGAGATGTTTTTGTTTTTCGAAGTTACTTCGCTGGTCCGCCACGAAGGAATAGGTGAACGATATTTATTTGCCCGGCAGTGCGCATGTCCTCCGTCCGATGCGAGCCGGCTTTTGGAACGTGGACAAATTTCCCAGTAATCCTTGACGGACATGCGCCGCTGCGTGCACTCTCTGGCACTGGCTGTGTTGCTGAGGCTCGGCTCGGAGCGCACAACACGAGTGCACATGACCTGCAAGTGCGTTATGATATGCCCCAACGGGTATAGATAAATGGGGCTGAGTGAAGGATAAGTCAATCAAGGTAAGGGGCGAGCACTGCACAATTTTACTTGTGTCAAAAGCGATTTCGAATGGGCCGCGCAAGGGAAGCAGCTGAGCAACTTTAAGAGCCTGGATGTGGTGTGGGTGGCGTGGAGTGTACGGAGCTGACCGAGGGAATGGAATGGAAGGTGTGCGTGTGCGGGTGCGGGTGCACAGCTTTAATTGAGCGATGTATGGGGCCGAGTACCTCGAATGTCCTACTTATGTTTTCGTGCGACAGCAACAAGCTGACATAACATTTTGCCATGCATTTGGCACTGCACTTTGAAGGGATTGGAGGGCAGGTGGATCATGGTGGGGACACTGACAGTCGCTCGTATAAGGGGCACCTTCGATTGACTGTGTCGTGTGGTGTCAGCCAAATGAGGACTGAGGTCCGAACTGACGGTGGGTCTAGGGTGGACTTGAGCTCTGGAAGGATCTAAAAGTATTTTTTAAGCCATTTTTTAGACAGATGGCGGATAACAAGCCTCACGCGGTCATATCATTCTTGTTTAGTATTGTTTGACAACTCGTCGTGAAAAGAACTTACAACTCAAGAATATAATATGGGTGGCGCTACAACCCATAGAGGGCCGGACCTAGATTCTCAGCAACCACTCGTGTCGTACGTGCTATCATCCTCTCATGAGTAGAAGGAACTACTATTTCATGCTAACTTTGAGAAGCTTTTTCTAGACCTGAAGGTCTCGCATTGTTTGTGACTCAAAAGCGGTCTCCAGATTAACCACTTGTATTACCTACTTCCTAAGCAGAAGTTTTGTGCACTGTGCCGCCAATTGACCACTTTGTTGTGGTCCATTGCTTCATTGCCTACATTAGTGCCTGTAATTAAACGGTCATTTCAACGAGGTCCAAGGTCACTGACCAGACAAGGCTGCATTGCCGCCACCAACATGACGTGGCGATGGCCGACGAGCGGCAAGCTCGGAAATTCGTCAAAATATCAACTAATCTACGAAGAGGTTGCTGACAGAACAAACGAATTGACATTCATGGGATTGCTTGAGATTCCCAGAAGCGAGCGGTCCGTGAAGGATATGCGATGATTTATCAAGGGGGCCCCTGTTAACACGTCCTAAGCCCATTAGTTAAACCTGAGGCGATCCTTTGTCTCGCGTTTTTCGATCATCGGTCAGTTGTCGTGGCGAGTGCGAGCATTTGGTCAGCACTAGATTTGAGGCTTCTTAGTAATAATTTGGAGAATTTTCAAATTTTAATTCCGGTATGCGGGCTTGCAGAGCCGTGGCGTTGTGCATATGTGCGCCGATTTCTGGTCTGAGCTACAAAAATAATAATTTTTCACAGCCCCACCTCTTTCGAGTCACTGACAATGCTCAAAAATTACTTCCTGTCTAGAAAAAGCTTCTCAAACTGGGCCGTTCGGATTCGGCATAAAACTGTAAGTCGCTTCCACTAGTGAGGGAATAGTAGCACGGACAACGAGTGATTGTTGCAAAGCTAGGCTCTAGACCTCTACGGGCTGCAGTGCCACCCATATTATTACTATTATTTATGCGGGCTTGCAGGCATCATGGACAACTTTACGTTGCTTAGTAAGTCCTTGGGACATCGTACCTACTTTTGAAATTGTATGGATTTGAGAGACGAACTGCAGTAGTAAAGCCTGGGACCAGGACTGTTTTCTGTCATGATTGAGCAGACTTGAGAGCTGAACCGAGTGGAACCTGAACTGTTTTTTTACGAAGACAGAGCTGAGAGGAGAGCCGCAGGAGTATAGAGCGGTACTGGAACCCTTTTCCCAACCACATATTTGAGAGGAGAACCAAAGGGGAACCAACTAGGATCCATGATCCATCCATGATCATCTCAGTCCTGCTAACCGGCGGGGAGGCGTGGACAATCTCCTTGGTGTCTCTGAGAGAAAAGTTCTACGTGCGATCTTTGGTCCTGCTTATGTTGACGGGTTCTGGAGCAGAAGATTCAACCACGAACTGTACGGGCTGTACAACGACATGAGCGTAGTTAGTTGTCTACGGATCAATCGCCTACGGTGGCTAGGTCATATAGAGCGGATGGACACCACAACTCCGGCCCGAAGAATATTCGAATCCGAACCTATCGGGCAACGCAACAGAGGACGCCCGTGTTTAAGGTTGCGAGAAGGACCTCAAGCAACTTGGTGTGCGAAACTGGAGACAGCTAGCCAGAGATCGCATTAGTTGGAGAGGCATGTCGGTTGAGGCCCAGGTCCACCTCGAACTGTAGCGCCACACAAAGAAGGAGTGCAGGAGTGCAAAATGGGATCCTTATTTCTGAAACAGTGATCCGAAAGGGCAATCCTAGGAGCACTGGTTAGGTTAGGTTAGGTTTGTGGGTAGACGCGCTGTGGCCACGTCTCACTTGGGTCCTATTTGGACACATTGTGATGCCCGTGTGGATGTATTCTTCTGTTCTACTCGTTGATTGGTGTGGGGCCTCCGCTTTACAGATGCTGTGCTGTCCCTTCAAGCCATCTGGTGGTCTTGACAAACTTGCAAATAGGAGTTAACGGGATATCTGCTGTGTCTTAAAGATTTTGGAAGAAGAAATCCTCAGTGAAAAATGCAGTGGGAAGTACCATCAATCTCTTCTTCGTCCCCACAGCCTCTTCATATGGTGTTTTGATTAAGTCCCATTTTCTGTTCACGGTATCTCAGACGATTATGGCCAGTTAGCACCCCGACTACCATCCCTGACAGGTTTTGGTTGCATTAGAGAAGTATGTCTGTTCTGACACGACTATATCTAGGCCAGAACATCGAAGCGGTCTCACAGGTCTGAAGTCCCACTTTTCATTAGCTAGTTCCACTATTCTTTTTCCCACTCATTTCATTTCATGTCAATAGTAACATCGGCAAAGGGTGGATGGAAACAGGAGTTCAGAATGAGACCTTAGTTGTTTCTGCCTAAGAATCAGTGTTAGTTGTTAAACACACTTTCCAGCATCACCATCCAAACCAGTCATCCTAGCGAGAACGAGAAGGCGTTCCTTTTCGACCACGAGACGTACGCGTTCATACGAGTCTTCCATTGGAGTCAGTATGTAGGATGGTCCGCGAACGACTAGACCACATCCACACCGTGCGGTCAGCTAAAGTGCCGGACTGGACTGCAGGCAAAATCACAAGCGAATTGGTGATCCAAGATTGGACCATCAGAATTGATCATGTACGGAATACTCCAGGGCAGCAGCCTACTCAAAAAAAAAAAATAAATATCAGACAAGGTTCTTTCAGAGCAGAAGGAAGTTTGCAAAATAAACATTCCTTTTCACAATTTTTTGAAATTTTTAAAAAGTCGAGTCTTAATGGATCCCCATTTAAGAAGCTTTCTAAACACTGTCTTGGGGTTAAAGGGGAGTTGCTTGTGACCTCTAAGCCCAGTAGTGCTCGTTAGACTACAGCTGCGTGCCCTATAAGGCCTGACGGTACTTCACAATCATGTGTGCTTTTCAACAGCCATGGAAGTCTTCATTTTCCCAGGAACAAGTCATAGTTTACAAATGATGGCGCGTCATTCGAGAAATCTTCCGAAGATCTCCCGATTTTGCCCCGGTTTCAATCACCCCAGCAACATCTGCCTCTCGTTGCACCCTTCCATCAACAACATGTTGCTCGCTCTCACTCCCCGCAGCGAGCAGAGAAATTTCCCAGTATATTTCATTCCCCCCTACCACAGCCAAGCGAGATGGACTTTCTCTCCGTCGCCCTCCCGATGCGGGGCACTTGCCACGAGAAAAGCTCAACATATCCGGCACACCTTGTTTTCTCGCTCTCCTGAGAACCACTTGCAAGCCCGGAGGAATTTTCTTATTCCATTTTGCTGTTATCATCGAACTCCCGGTAAATTATCAGCGCATCTTACTTCGTTTTTTTCTCTTTTTTTTTGCATTTTGCTGCCCCTACTCCAGCTCGACTCTCTAATTGCCATCGCTTTCCTTTCAAATGCTATCCTCCCATGAACGCAGGGCCTCGCCGCCCAGGGTTGCCAGCGTTTACGTGGCGTAACCGTGTGCCACTCGCACTCGCATTTTCATGCTCAGGCAAACGCAGCATTCCGGCACTGCCCATGTGTTTTCGATAACAACACGACGGTTTTTGTTCTTTTTTCTTCTTCGACTATCTACGTGCTGACTTGGTGTGAGTCTGTTTTGCAGTCGAGCTTGGTGGTGTTTTTTTTCTGCGTGGCTTCGGGGTAAACAGATCGACTTTTGCTTCGTTCCCCGCCTTGGCCGAAATGCGTTTGGGCCGGCTTTCACCAAGTCGTTGCCTTTGAATGATGGTCTCCTCTTGGTCTTTTGTTTGTGCTAATTTTCCGCCCCAAGGACATTGGCAAGCTGTTTACAATACCCTTTGACGTGGCCACCGCCATTGACGTGCCAGGCACACGCTCGAAGGACACATCTCTGGCGGTGAAACTTCGACGAGGGTTAACGTTAAATGCATCGCTCCAGCAAACGAGAGTGTTTTAACTTTGAACTCAGTTCAGTTTATGAATTATTACCTCTCGAATAAATCATCCAAAATCGCATCCCCCCGAGAGAGAGAGGGAGAGGCCGACGAGAGAGAGAGACAGAAGCACATTTAAGGGCGAGTGTTCCACATCATTTGCAACTGACGTCCCAGCTCCCAGAGTTCGTACTTGTTTGCGCTCGTACATCGCGGCGCTCTGTGGCCTAGTTGGTCGAGAGATGCAAGGTCCGGGCACTAATTCCGGATTTGTGCTGCTTAAAATTGATTACGGTTATTAACCCTTCAGCGTTTGTATGGAAGAGGTAAATGGCTGACCACTCAAGCACACAGGTGAACGCAGATGTATTGCGGTTTAATTACCGAACCGCACTCACACACACTTCCACACCGAGAGGACCCCGTTGCGATGGAGAAATGAAATTGCAATCGAGTTTTGACAAGTTATGTGTGTAAAAATGCCCACACAAATAAACTGCTGGCAGCAGGGTTGATGGGCTGTGCCAGGCGTTGTGGCAAAAGACATATTTATGTAGAGCTGAGGGTGGGGGCGCTTATTTGTTGGTCGTGTTTAGTTTTCGGTAGCATGTTGTTTAAGTGAAATAAATCCTTTCATTTATGCACCAGAGAATGCGGTTTCCCTTGGAGATGCCACTCGTAATATTGAATTTATAGATATTATGCCCTTTTGAAAGAGGGGCTTTCAAAGGATCCTCAAATGAGTCTCACTCATGCGGAGCCACAGACGTAGAATGTCATTTCAATGGGCAGTCATGGAGAATTAAATCGGATTTAAGTGACTCGCTTAAAATTTCATCACGTCCTGGAGGAAAGGACTTTGATTTAGGTGCTGTGCAGTTGCGTCGAAATACGAGTACTTACTCGACCACACTCTCAACAGGTGCACGCACATCTGCCTCATTGACCACATATCCGCTCTTAATATAAATGCGACAACCCACCCACCCACTGGGTGTTACAAGGACTACTTGTGCTTTTCAGAGAGATATGATGTGTGTGTGTGTGGATTTGCGTTGCATAACAAATTTAGACCAAAGTTTGTAATGAATTTTCTTTCAGTCCTGGTTGCTCCTTAAGTTTGTTTAAAGGGCTTTCCTCATATTTCGGATAAATATGTATTTTAACCGAAAACCTTCATCGATGTCAGTTTTTAGTCTTTTATTGAATTTTTATGCAATTTAGTTTAAAGTGGGATGGAAGAGATTTTATAAGACATTTTAGCTTGATTTAAAAACCAAGCATCTTTCATTTAAAAGAGAGTTACCTGGATAACCTACACTTCACTTGATGAGAAGGTAGACGTCATTTGACAGTAGTAGGCAAGAGACTTACTAATGTTTTCAGGTGCTTTCCGGTTAGCTTGGATTAGTTTATAAAAGACTTTCCAATAAGGACTTGATAATTTTGAATTTAAAATGTTAACGGACTCTTTCACAAATCCTCAAACTGTGACTAACAATTTATTTAGTAAGCTCAACATTTTCATCATAGTAAAGCACACGAATGAGCAACGTCTGCAAATTATAAAATCACTCTACCTTAGAGTAGGCCTCTGCAACTTTAAGAGTGTTTTAGCCCTAGTAGACAGGCAATAACATGTTTAGTGCAAAAGAAATTGAGTCTACATATGCGCTGTGTGATGCTGCCGCGTCAGTGAAACAACGGGTTGGTCGAAGTGTCGAAAATATCGCTGCCGCTCAGGTATTCCTAGCAAACGATCCAAAACAGTATGTTGCACTGCGCTCTCAAGAATTTGGGCATCGTTTAGACTACATTTTGGCGTAATATTACGTAAGCATCTTGGTTTACACCCCTACAAGATCAAGCTGACTCAAGAATTGAAACCGGGGGACTTCTTGAAGCAACGTACGTTCTCCGATTGTGTTCTGGAGTAAATGCGCAATGTTATTAATTTAATATCAAATCATCTACAGTGACGAAGCTCGTTTCTGGCTCATTGGGTTCGCCAATAGGCAAAATGTGCATTATTGGTCGCATGAAAATCCGCTTGTGCCTTATGACTCACAACTTCATCCACAAAAAATAATTGTTTGGTGTGGTTTGCATGCCGAGTTCCATTCATAAATCTGTTTATTGTACTTCTAGCTGACAATAAAGTTTTTCAAAAATCTCAAGTGGCTTGCATTTTATTTAAATATGAAGTTGTGAAGTTCTTATTCCACAGTTCTCTCAATTTCACCTTAAAGATCTGCTAAAACACTCGATAGACATTTTCTCTGAATTACATCCTCTGATGATGGCTGTAGCTTTCATTTATTTGCGGTCCTGATTTCTTAGCGGAAACTGACAAGGAATGCCCGCAAGTTAAAAAGAGACAAGCACGTCTACTCTGAATGGAAACGCACCAGCTGCAAATATCCATCATCAGATATCAGCAACGGGCCACTGCACAATAGCCAAAACTGATTGTCCCAAAATTAGCGCTGGCTGTGCTAGTCGGTCGAGTAATCTTGGATAAATGACTTATGTAGCTCCATGTCACATATCAGTGTTATCAGAGCTCCAAGAACTAGTAGACCAATTTGTTCATGACATCGAGTCTCCTAAAATTGTACATATTTCTTGGTCACAATGATGGCGAGTCATAGTTTCGCATGTGTGGCTATCTTTTGTTAATCAAAACCCCTCCAACAGACGACGCGCTAACAGCTAATGTCACGTCCTTGAGTAATAAATGCTGCAATAGCTCTAGAAGCCATAGTATGGATTACACCATTACAAATTTCCGTTAGGAAGACAGCTCCCAAATGTGCCATCAAACTCCACTTGGAACACAAATACAAACCATGCGACTTAACGGTGTTCTCAATTAGATCCCAAAAGAGTGACATGTTATCTACATTGAAGGACATTATGGGCAGGCAACATTCTTTCGGACTTCGGACTTCGGTTGAAATATTATATCGTGAGAACTGCTTCAATGGTGTCCCAACACTAGACCCCAGATGTCTGGTAAGGTTCGCAGATAGATGAATAATGGACTTAACACTAGGATATCCGTTCCTGTCGAGTCGAAACCATTGATATCTGAGCCGGACTTGAGGCGCTAGGTATAGGTTCGGTTATTGTGCTGCCAGCGAAATTGCCAGTACACTTAGACAATTGTTGTTCCATTGTGATACCCAGTAAAGTTAATTCGATCCAAACGGCAAATGGTGTCTGGACCCCATTTGAAAACCAGATAAAAGCCGGTGACTCCTAAAACCAAGGGCAGGCATTCAAACAACTGCGCCACCAAGTCGTTGCTCAGGGTAAAAAAAGCGATGAAATTCAGATTATTAAGAGACATTCAGGCAGCCGTGAAGCTTAATTCCATGCCAGACACAACAGACTGAAGCTCGATCTCCGTACACAGATGGTTTTCAGGCAACGAATTCCCAGATGAGCTCACTAGGGCGGGTTCCGAGTCGCTGATTAGTGAGAAGGAAAACAAACTTCACCTAGACCAGCCATTCTCAACCTGTGGAGATCCGCACTTTCAGAAAGGTCCAAGACGGCCTTTCAATAAAATGGAAAAATAAGCCTTTATTATCATTCCACTACAATCGTATGTTGGGAGGGGGCCACCGAGATATAAATTCCTTGGGGTCCGTACAGGCTCAAAATTAACAATGCCTCAACATTTTAATTTTATAAGAATCATAAGAATACTCAAAATTTTCAGATTTCAGATGGATTTCTGAGTTCATATTTCGAGTGCCACAGTGGCCCTACGATGCCTACGAACCGCACCGCGCATACCTGTTCCCATCTAATCGTGTTTGTTTTAATCGTTTATGAGAGTTTGGATACATAGGGCAATATTGAGAATTTGACCGAAAAGTTTTAACAGTGGTTAGTAAGGCATTTCAGAATGATTTCTGTGATCACCTCTCTATTGCGACCTCAACTTCTTCTTTGTATGGCGCTATAGTCTAGGGTAAGCCTGGGCCTCTTCAAGTAGCGCGCTTTCTGGCTGGCTGTCTCCTGTTTCGCACACCAAGCTGGTTGAGTTCGTTTTCCACTTGGGTGCGCCACCTTAAACGCCAGCGTTCTTTGTTTCGTTGCCGCACATGTTTGGATTTGCAGATTCCTCGGGCTGGACCTTAGTTGTCCATACGCCTGCCAGCCACTGTAGGCGTTGGATCTGTAGACACCTGGCTAGGGTCACGTCGTTGTACAGCCCGTACAGTTGGTGGCTTAATCTTCTCCTCCAGATCCCGTCAACGTAATGATCGCAAAACCAAGTACTTCCTTATCCGCTTTTTCAGGTTGTCCATGCCCCAGCGCCTTATAGCAGGAGTGGGATGTTGAGTGTCTTATATAAGTGAACTTGGTGCTTCGGGAGAGGGGTCTATTACTCAATTGCCACTTTAGCCCAAAGAAACCGCAGTTTGCAAGAGGTATTCTGCGTTCGATCTCGTACTGATGTTATTCGTACAATTTACTCCGGAGCCAAGGTAGGTGAAGTCCCTGACTACCTCGAAGTTATAGCTGCCCATTGTGACGCTCTGTTCAAGACGTCGATGTTGTATGTTCTTCCTTAAGGACAGCATATACTTCTTTTTTCCCTCATTCACCGCCAGACCCATTTTAGCCGCTTCCGTTTCAATGTTAGGTCATGCTCCTTCGGAATTTCCATCGCGTTGGGAAGGGCGTGTGCACATAAATCCAAGGCTGATGTTCAAGAAACTGACTTGAATGTGGATACAGCCAGGCGGTCACTTCCCCATTTTTCGTAAAAGAAAGAAAACTGGTACACGGCCTTGTAGCACTTCATTCTGGACCAAGTATTCCTCCAGCCAAACTCCCTGCTTCCACTCCCACTCTGCCACTTGCATTTCCAAAATCAATCACCACTTGGTCGCCAGCATCCAACATATTGTTTGATAATTATTCTTACGAACATAAACAAACCACTGTGCTTGGATTTAGTGCACAAACTTTCCGTTTTCACAAGGCACTTGAAGCGAACAATTCACATTCTTCGAAGGCACACGACGAACTTATTGAACGAACTTAATCGTAGCCACAGGGTGAGCTGGCCACCTCATCTTTAAGTCAAAACACTTGCCGGGTGTATGCATTTAAAACGAAACACGTGCACTTCGGTCATTTCATTAAGCTGCCAATTGTGTGTCAGAAAAGTTTGTTACTTCACTTCGCCCAAGTGAAAAATTGTCTGATCCAGACCAGCAGACCGAAACTAAAAAACATTTAATTGAAATATCTTCTCGAACAGCAACCCACTTGATTGTTGTTTTCGACAACTATCTGCCAAATAATCCTAACGAGGATTGTCTGCAATTCCTCTAACAAGACCCGCTGTCTCTGCGTCTGCTCACGTTACACAGGGTCGAACTTTATAAATCTCCATTATTGGTGGCAACAATGTGAACGGAACGGGTTGCAGATGCAGGAATAACTTTTACCTTAGCACACATGCCCGTCTTCACGTCGGCCCCGTTCGTCCGCCGGCCCCTGTGTACATGTGTGAACAAAAGTAATGCCTGTTAGTGTACAAATTGGCTAACAAGCAGAGCGTAGTTGACAAACTTTCACCAGATTTGAATAGATTTATTGTAACTAACGAATAATTGTTAATATTGTTTCGTTTAAAATACGGCGCGGCTCACGGTGGTAATAATTATAAAAGTTTTGTGGTACGCCGCTTGTAATACACACTTAGGGGTGTTATTACAGAATATTTACTGTTATTTATTCAGGTGTACATGGAGGTTGTTCGCAGATGAGCACGAATACAGGGGTGTGGAGTGCGAAGGTGCACTTGTTTTGCTGGATAAGTTATTCTCTCGAAATGGTTAAGGGAAAAAATTGCCAAGCCATGACCGGAAGTTTGAAACAGGCGCAAATGAGATTGTATGACTTTGGGCTTCGTGTTGGGAGTGGTAATTGACTCACACACGACTCAAAAATATCAATTTAAGCAACACAGTAAGTAGTACCAGGTATCTGGTGGACACTTGACACTTTATCGCCCTCGCTCGTGTTTTCCATGTCTTAACTGTCCTGGAAATCAAATTGAGTTCTAACCAGACTTGTTGCCTGCCAAGACGAAAGTCTTTTTTAAAAAAAGGTTGCGATGGCGAAAGTTGTAAAGAAATCAACGAATAGTGTGAATAAAAGAAGACATAAGTAAGTAAGACCTAATTTGGATCCCTGAGGGAGGCCAGAAGGATGAGAAGAAAACGTTCGAATTAAATACCAGCGAGGCCTACCTGTATAACTTGCCTGATGGCTGATTACGAAATTTAAAAAACAAACCGTATTCTTGTCAGAGGCGTTATTGTTAGCGTCCTACTAAGAAGTCAAAAAAGTACCAGACCATGGCATATAACTAGCTTTTGTCTCAATACACTTACGGCTGCAAGCGGTGCCACAAAGCAACTTACTTTGACAAAGACATTCATGAAGAAACATTTTAAATCGGTTGAAATTCGGTGCCTGTGTAATTTATTGGAGCTGGAGTGATCTCCGATATCATCAAAAGAAGAAGAACTGCTTCGTTATAAGAATTTTGTATGCTAGTGGTGACCTGCATTAGGTTGGTAAGCAGAGGTAACTAGCATGTGTGTTACAAACAAAAAATCACGATCCACTTAGGTCTCAAGATCATGCGGCGTACCGATGACCACGGCTAAGAGCTGTCTAAATAGCTGGCTCAGAGACATACCGGACGCACACGAAGGTAAGAACCAGGCCCACCAACTGTTTCCCTTAATAGAACGAAACAACTCATCAGGATCACTAAGAGTCGGATTCGTATAACCACTAGTTTCCTTACTGAACACTGCATAGTTATCAAACATCTGAAAACCATAGGCCTGGCGAATGTGTATTTAGGTAGGTAGCAGTGGTTGTTCCGGAGTAAACTGTACAAATAACATCAGTACCGAGATCAAGCGTAGGATAACTCTTGCCAACCGCTGTTTCTTCGGGCTCAAGAGGCAATTGAGTAATAGAGGCCTCTCTCGATGAACCACGTTGACTCTACTCTCTGAACATTCCAGTCCTGCTATACGGCGCGGATGAAGAAGTCCTTGGTCTCTTTGAGAGAAAAGTTCTGCGTGCGATCTTTGGTCCTGTTTGTGTTGACGGGTTCTGGAGGAGAAGATTCAATCACGAACTGTATGGGCTGTACAGCGACATGAGCCTAGTTAGGCGTCTACGGATCCAACGCCTACGGTGGCTTGGTCATGTAGAGCGTATGGACAACACAGCTCCGGCCCGAAGAATCTTCGAATCCGAACCTGTCGAGCAACGCAACAGAGGACGCCCGCGTTTAAGGTGGCGCACCCAATTGGAGAAGGATCTCAACCAACTTGGTGTACGAAACTGGAGACAGCTAGCCAGGGATCGCGCTAGTTGGAGAGGCATGTTGGTTGAGGCCCAGGTCCACCCCGGACTGTAGCGCCGCACAAAGATGAAGAAGAAGCAGTGGTTGTTCACATCAGACCCTTATTAGCACAGTGCGCCAGTTTAATGCGACAGGTCTATATAGTTGATTTTTTACGATATTAGGGTGTCTATATAAAGTCAAGTGAGTTAAACAAGGATCTACCTAGCGCTCGCTGCCTGGCTCTAACGACATATACGGTGTCACTGTAACTGCCTAGTCAGAACACGCCATGGACATCTAGGCAGATACGGAAGTGGACAAAATTGCCACTAGTTCACTCAAAATACCATATACGTATATAAGCTTCATCATGAACTCATCTTGTGTGAAATTGTGGAAAGTCACAAAAGGTTCATCTGCGGCCGTAGTGGTCAGGTCTCTTCCCACAACTTCCAATATTCTAAGTTCTAATTTTCAAGGTCCTATGTGCTATCAAGATCGGGCTTTTAGCCTGCACTGATTTCGAACTTTAGCTACCAGCTCCACCTGCGATTACAACCCGCTTGTTTCTTTGAGCATATTCGATCCAACTGTATAAGCTTTAGTGAGAACTTATCAAAACAAATTAAAGCCGAAGGGTTGCCAAACTATGGTGACTAACTCACCGAGACTTTCAATGTCAAGAAATTGTTTTGGAGAAGGCAATGCTCTGTCATGTTATTTCTTCAACGTCGTCCTGGAGAAGATTGGACAAAGGCAGGATCTTTTAAAAGTCCCTACAATTGTTAGCATACGCCGACGACATTGACATGATTGGCAGAACTCAGCGAATTACCAGAACTCAATGAGGCGCCATACAAAGAAGACTAAGAAAGTTGCCAAAGTAACCTCATGCACAACGATGTCAATTACAAATCGAATAGACTCAAATTGTTACACCGAATATGATGGGAATGGATAGCTTTTGTATTTAAGCCACTCAATTTTGAAGCCAAAATTCACTATCCGCTCTTTTAAGAAACCTACAGCCACAGTCCACATTTTGAGGAAAAGATAAACATTCTGAGTCGAGTCATGGCTAGTCGTTTGAGGTCGCATTCCTCCCTCATATTGCTTATATTTCAGAAGGTATAGTTTTAGCGACTTTTTAATCATCACAGCACAAACTAATTTTGGTGGTGCTCCATGGCGTTGTGACTATGTGCGTCTACGCTTATGCACTTGAACATCGACGACGACGTCGTAGTTTCTATCCGAAAGGGTATTTCAGTCTAGAAAAAGCTTCTCAAACTTGGCCGTTCGGAGTCTGCTTAAAACTGTGGGTCCCTTCCACTCTTGCACGCACTACAAGAGTGACAGCTGAGAAGTTACCCCTAGTCCTCTAAGGGCTGCAGCGCCATTTATTATGTCTATTATACTAATTTTGAACCAGAAAACCTGTTGCAACCGAGCAAATTTTTAACTAAATCGTTAAGCGTTTTTGAACATATTGAGGCCAGGCAACTCACTCCCTATCACTCTGCTATTCCTCACGAATTGGCCACATTCGATTACAAGGGAAAAAAAAAACATCAATCGGAATAAGGACCAATCAAACAAGGAGTGCGAACACATGTACGCCTCCACATGCCACGGCAAGTGGGTATGTTTCCTCGAAACCTTACATAATCCCTCGCATCCTGCCCAGGCAGCAGCAGCAGTTGCCAGTAAATAAAAATTTCTCATTCGATTCTCGAATTTGACGAATTTGAAAACCATGCACTAATTCACTTATCCTAAATATTTTTCAACTTCCCTTTGATGTGCTTTTCCTCATCAATCGATTTGAATATTGGCTCAAGCACCCTCCGCGCGCACACACATATGTGCCACATTTGCGATCGCATTCGAGGAGGACGACGAAGATGAAGGCGAATAACGCTTTTAAAGGTATTGACTGACATTGAGAAAATGGGGAACTTCTCAACTGAAAGACGAACGAAATAAACAGGATATTTGTCCTGCTTGATGATGTCGTATCCAGAAAATGTGCGAGTATTTATGTGAAATACACGCGTGGGGCTGTGTGTGTGTGTATCCTGGAGACGGTGACTACCCGAGCGAACGTTATACATAAATAAATTACAAAGGCGGGCACAGCATTCGAGTGGCGGCGGAGCAATTGAATAAGAGAGAGAGCAGCGCTACACTTCGAAGACAAGTTCTTACAGCATAATTATGTTTGCTTTTCCGTACACTTTTCTACTGGAAGTGGAATAGAAATTGGTTCATTAAATTCTGTTAACCTCTTCGGAAGTCGAACGCCCTGGCAACGGTGTGGGGTGCGTTCGAATTTACCGTGGATTTGAAGTGCAGCGGCTAGATGCTCGTGACATTCTGACATGAATTCGGAAAAGGTGCAGACAGCATTTGCGACAGACATCGTTGTGGTAGCCCGGCCCAGTGGCCTGCTGATCCAGTCTTCGGGGGTCCTTCGAATCACTTGAGTCGTCGCTTAATCAACTTAAACTGAATTTAGTTGATGTTGAAAAAACACCTTTCCAACAACTCATTGATGCCTCACCAGGAGACGAACAAACGCCGACAAAAAAAAAAGATGAAAATTCCCCACACCACCCCAAGCAAAATCGGTGCCAGAGTATGCGGTGATGTCAAAGCCGTGCACAGCGCACGGTGTGTAACAAAGTTACCAACGAGGTGGCATTTTACTCTTTCGCTAGAAGCTTGACACCGTAGCGAGGACCCACACAGCAAAAAAAGCAGAGGATGGTAAAACAAAAGTTCTCACAGCAGCAGGACCAGCAAACACCTGAAACTCATCGGAACGAGCAGAACGACAGCAAACTCTGTCACCGATATGTTATTGACATTTTACAGCAGAAACAGTGCCAGTGGCAGCAAAATGAGCATAATGTCATGTGCCTCCCCTGCTGCACGGGATGAGCGTGTAGCGTCGTCCGCCGAAATCGTCTCCCAATCGGTCTCACACGCCCCCAAGCAGCCGGGGCGGGGTGGGATTGTGTTGTGTTGGAACTAGCCAAACGGGGTACACGGGACGATGGCATGAGGAGGCGCACAACAGGATTCAAGTTTGTCGGCTGACTTCATGCTCGTTCAGTTGTGATAATCGTGTTATCATGTGCAATCGCCAATTTAATTTTCGATAAGGTGTACCTATTTCCATCCCTTCAATGGGGAGGGCGACCGTTTGCCATGTTTTTTTTTTTTTTCCAGTTCCACTCGCTCGGTCGCCACCCATCAGCATCAGCATCAACGGCAACCACCCAATCAAGCAAGCCAAGCTACATGAAGGCCATATGTGTGGCATCACACAGCACAGATCTATGTACGTCGACCGGCTGTGGGTGGAGGGGGGTCCTTTTTTTCCGTCTGATAGCATGTTTTCGACTGAAACTGTACCAGAGAGAGAGGGAAAAAAAGAAATGAGTATCCTAGAAACTCGCCCCGTAACCATTTGAGTTTTTTTTTCTTGTTTCTCACAGCTAACCACCGCCACAGTACCAATGCCTTCGTCGACGTCATATCAAAGCCATTGCCTGTGATGTTTAACATTGAATTTCCACGCTGATCCTTCTGCTGCCTGGTGGTGGCTGGTGGCTGGTGGCACTCGTACTCCTTCTTTCACTTTTCGTGCTTTTTTTTGTTTCGTTTTTTTCTTGTGTCGTTGCGAATGGCTTTGCATCTTAGAATCGGTTCGTCGTGTTATTGTTGCTCGTTCGGGCTCGTGTTGCTCTCGTTTGGTTCGCCTTTAAAGGGGGTTAGTGGGTCTAAGACCAAAAAATCCAGCGTCCTTTGGCCCGCTTTCCCTTTATCGATTTGTGCGAAATTTTCAAATAAATGTTTCACTTGTTTATGGTGCCGCTCATATCGCTGGCAGGCTATGCCTCGAAGTTAGAACACGTCCCGCTTCAGGCCCGCCATTCTGGCTCTGCCTCTGCCTCTGCTCCTGCTGCAAAGTGTAATATTGAAGACGATTATTGGAGAAGTTTCTTCTCTTTTGCCACCAGCACCAGGGGACGAAGGCGAAGAGCTGCAAAACAGCAGAAAGAATCTCTAAAAACCTATTTTGTGTAATCGGCGATTTAAGTGAAAAGGGTTGCGGAGGTAATGCCGCCCGCCAATATTGAATCGGGCTTCGTCCAAAAATTCCATGAGGCGATGGAGAAAACAAAAAACACAGAACAAAACGAAGACAGCACACGAAACACAGCGAGAGTGAACGGCAAAGGGGAGTCGAAAATAAAACAGAGAGAAGAAAAAAAAGGGGTGCTTGTTGCCGGGCTTTGTTTGCAGTTTAATTTAAGTCCTTGGTGAATTTTGAAAATCCTTTTATTATTTCCAATTACTTAAAAGAAATCATTGAGACAAAAGGGAAAGGTTCGCGTATCGTCGGATGATGTTTATTGTGGACCGCCAGTTAGACTTGAATTGCTTTCATTCTTTTAATTAACGTTAAATTATGGTGGTGTATCACACTGCGTGCGGTAAGTATTCGTCGTCGTGTACTTGGCAGTTGGCTGAGCTGAGCTGCGCTGTGCTGCCAGTCGACTCGATACTCTTTGTGTGACCATTTTTGGTTAATTAAATTTTTGCGAAACCTCAATAAAGTTGTTGACTGCGGCGACGGGTGGGGATAGAAGTAATTAAATGAGCATTTACACATGCGTACCCACTAGCACAGCACAGCACAGTAGCGTGTAACGAATACGATTGAAACAGCTTCGAATACTATTGAAAACATTAAATTAAATGCAGAAAATTATGAATAAGCCGATGATAACTTTGGGCAACGTGACACTTCTCAGCGGAGCAATTAATGGCAAAAATGTGGTGTGTTAACGTGCGTTGGTTCGTTGCAATCATTAATTGAATGGCATTGCGAAAGAGTTAATTGCTTGTGAACGCACTGAAAAGGGGGGAATTTGAAATAGGACACGGATTCGATCCAATTCGTTTAATCAACGAATATATGTGCAAAAATGAATCGCCTTTGTCCTTGGTCATGCCATAAATCGGCTTCACCGATTCCATCCATTTCTTATACGTTTTTTTAAAATAATTTGAGAGGTTTTGTACAGAGAGAGTTATAAGGAAAGCTGCACAGAAAATTGGATAATAGCATTAGTAAGTAAGAACGCTATAAAATCCCTGGACAATGACATGTTCTACTTAAAAACATCCTTAGCTGCAGGCTGTCTCTTAACGAGATGGCTGAGCATTTAACATTCACCTCAAGTGGGTGCCGGGATCCTGTGACATAGCAGGAAAGTGCAAGTGGTACAACCTCATCCCTATCAATAGCAGGAGTACCACCTTCCATGCCGATAGCTACAGCCTATCATCTTTTGAAGATCCAGACAGTGAAATCACCAATGACAAATAGCTAGAAGGCACTACCTGCCCTAAAACAAAAAAAATCTGGCCATCACGAAACCTAGAACGGTCACTCAGTCTACTTAGACTCAGCAAGCCCTCATTAAGCACCGTCTTTGGCCTAAGTGTGACTGCTATTTAGCAGTCAGCCACTACAACCTTACCTACCCTAACCTAACCTATTGCAGTATGAAATATGTTCTTGAAATATTTTGCTATTTTTCTACCGAATCACAGCAAAGCGTGGCAGAGTCAGCTAGTCAAT
>CAKAIZ010000059.1:0-38144 GCA_916610145.1 Eristalis arbustorum | reverse complement strand
TATATATATAATATAAAAATATTGAGAAAATAATTAGATTTTCCATGAAAAAAGTAGGTAAAAGAGCAGAAAAAGTTATATGAAAAGAAGAAACTAGTAAAAATCACAGGAAAAAGTTGGTTAAAGATCAAAAACTTTGATAGTAGCTTAGGAAATGCGGGTTTCAGCGCAGTATAAATATAAAAATAGCAGTATAATATAAAAATATTGAGAAAATAATCAGATTTTCCATGAAAAATGTAGGTGAAAGAGCAGAAAAAGTTATATGAAACGAAGAAACTAGTAAAAATCACAGCAAAAAGTTGGTTAAAGATCAAAAACTTTCATAGTAGTTTAGGAAATGCGGGTTTCAGCGCAATATATATATATATAATATAAAAATATTGAGAAAATAATCAGATTTTCCATGAAAAGAGTAGGTATAAAAGCAGAAAAAGTTATATGAATAGAAGAAACTAGTAAAAATCACAGGAAAAAGTTGGTTTAGGATCAAAAACTTTCATAGTAGTTTAGGAAATGCGGGTTTCAGCGCAGTATATATATATAATATAAAAATATTGAGAAAATAATCAGATTTTCCATGAAAAAAGTAGGTAAAAGAGCAGAAAAAGTTATATGAAAAGAAGAAACTAGTAAAAATCACAGGAAAAAGTTGGTTGAAGATCAAACACTTTCATAGTAGTTTAGGAAATGCGGGTTTCAGCGCAGTATATATATAAAAATAGCAGTATAATGTAAAAATATTGAGAAAATGATCAGATTTTCCATGAAAAAAGTAGGTAAAAGAGCAGAAAAAGTTATATGAAAAGAAGAAACCAGTAAAAATCACAGGAAAAAGTTGGTTAAAGATCAAGAACTTTCATACTTGTATGAAAAATTCGGGTTTCAGCGCAGTATATATATATAATATAAAAATATTGAGAAAATAATCAGATTTTCCATGAAAAAAGTAGGTAAAAGAGCAGAAAAAGTTATATGAAAAGAAGAAACCAGTAAAAATGACAGGAAAAAGTTGGTTAAAGATCAAAAACTTTCATAGTAGTTCAGGAAATGCGGGTTTCAGCTTTATATATATAATTTAAAAATATTGAGAAAATAATCAGATTTTCCATGAAAAAAGTAGGTAAAAGAGCAGAAAAAGTTATATGAAAAGAAGAAACCAGTAAAAATCACAGGAAAAAGTTGGTTAAAGATCAAAAACTTTCATACTTGTATGAAAAATTCGGGTTTCAGCGCAGTATATATATATAATATAAAAATATTGAGAAAATAATCAGATTTTCCATGACAAAAGTAGGTAAAAAAGCAGAAAAAGTTATATGAAAAGAAGAAACTAGTAAAAATCACAGGAAAAAGTTGGTTTAAGATCAAAAACTTTCATACTAGTATAGGATATGCGGGTTTCAGCGCAGTATCTTCTTCTTCTTATTCTTGTGGCGCTACAGTCCGGGGTGAACCTGGGCCTCGGTCAACAATCCTCTCCAGCTGGCACGTTCTTCAGCCAGCTGCTTCCAATTTCGCACTCCAAGTTGGTTGAGGTCTTTTTCCACTTGAGTGCGCCATCGGGTTCGTGGTCGTCCTCTATTGCGTTGTCCCACTGGCTCGGAGTCGAAGACTCTTCGGGCTGGAGCAGTGTTGTCCATGCGCTCTACATGGCCTAGCCATCTTAGGCGTTGAATCCGTAGACGCCTGACTAGACTCATGTCGCTGTACAGCCCGTACAGTTCGTGGTTGAATCTCCTTCTCCAAGAACCTTCAACGCAAACAGGACCGAAGATTGAACGCAGAACTTTTCTCTCGAAGAGACCAAGTGCGTCTGCATCCGCTCTTGAGATAGTCCAAGCTTCCGCGCCATACAGCAGGACAGGGATGATCAAGGTCTTATATAAGGTGAGCTTGGTCTTTCGAGAGAGGGCTCGACTACTCAATTGCCTCTTGAGCCCAAAGAAACAGCGGTTGGCAAGAGTTATTCTGCGTTTAATCTCAGTACTGATGTTGTTCGCACTATTTACTTGGGAGCCAAGGTAGACGAAGTCCTTCACTACCTCGAAGTTGTAGCTGCCTATGGTGACGTTCTGACCGATTCGTCGATGTTGTGTGTCCTTTCTTGATGACAGCATATACTTTGTTTTGCCCTCATTCACCGCTAAACCCATTTTTGCCGCCTCCGTCTCAATACAAGCAAACGCTTCATTGACGGCTCGCTGAGTTCGGCCAATCACGTCAATATCGTCCGCGTATGCTAGCAGTTGAACGGACTTCTGGAAGATCGTGCCTCTAGTGTTGGCGTGTGAGTTTCGCACGATCTTCTCCAACACGATGTTGAAGAAGTCACATGACAGCGCGTCGCCTTGCCTAAAACCTTTTTTGACATTGAAGGTCTCGGTGAGTTCGTTACCGACCTTGATGGAGCAGCGAGAGTTCTCCATCGTCATCCTGCACAATCTGACGAGTTTGGCAGGGATGTCAAAACTAGACGTGGCGTTGTATAGCTCGTCTCTATGCACACTGTCATATGCAGCCTTAAAGTTGACAAATAGGTGGTGGGTGTTGATCTGCATCTCTTGGGTTTTTTCGAGGATCTGCCGTAATGTGAAAATTTGATCGATAGTGGACTTCCCAGGCCTGAAACCGCACTGATAAGGACCTATCAGGTTGTTGACGAATGGTTTCAGGCGCTCACACAGAACGGCAGAGACGATTTTGTAGGCGATGTTAAGGAGACTTATCCCCCGATAGTTGGCGCAGTCAAAGGGGTCTCCTTTCTTGTGGATCGGGCAAACGATACTAAGATTCCACTCGTCGGGCATGCTTTCCTCCGACCATATCCTACAGACGAGCTGGTGCATGCGCCCAACCAGATCATCTCCAGCTGCCTTAAACAGTTCCGCGGACAATCCATCCGCTCCAGCAGCTTTGTTCGACTTCAGTCTCGATATCGCTACCTTGACTTCGTCTAGATCGGGGGGACGGAATTCTCTTTTATCGTCGTCCATTGCGTGGAGTGGAACATTCTGCCTGACAGCGGTATTGGTGTCCTCTTCGCCGTTTAACAGTCTGCAGAAGTGATCCTTCAAGATTCTCAGTATCGACTGCGACTCTACTACGAGTTGCCCCTCTTCGTTCCGACAGGCTTCTGTCCGATGTTTGTACCCTTTGGATAGTTGTTTCACCCGCTTGTAAAACTTTCGGACATTATTTCTGCCGTACCACCTCTCCATTTCCTCGATCGCGCGCTTCTCATGCTCCTTCTTTTTCTTTTTGAGAAGCCGGTGCTCTTCCCTTCTTTTAAGTTCGTAGAGCTCACGATCCGCTCTCGTCCTTCTATCCAGCGTCGCCTTATATGCTGCTAGCTTCGCTGAATGCGCCTGCCGACACTCGTTGTCAAACCATGGCTTTTTTCTAGGTGGCATTTTAAAACCCAGCACATCAGAGGCAGCTTCTCTAATGGCGTTTTGACAACGGTTCCACTGTTCGTCGATTGTTTCGCCTGGCAGGGTTGGACTCTCTGAGAGCTTCAGGGAGACTCGATCGGAGAAGTTCCCAGCGGTCGATTGCGATTGTAGCTTTCCAACGTCAAACTGTTTTGGTCTTGCTCTACTCCGTTGTACAATCGATATCCGAGTTCTGACCTTGGCTACAACAAGGTAATGATCCGAGTCGATGTTGGCACCTCGGAACGTTCGGACATCGAGGACACAGGAGGAGTGTCTGACGTCGATCGCAATGTGATCAATCTGGTTGACGGTTGATTGATCAGGGGACCGCCAGGTCCCTTTGTGAATGTTGAAGTGAGGGAACCGCGTGCTGGCTACAGTGAGGTTTCGCCCCGTCACGAAGTCCAACAGCCTGAGTCCATTGTCGGACGTGTTGTCGTGTAGGCTGTGTTTACCGACGACTCTAGCAAAGATTTCTTCCTTGCCCAGCTTTGCATTAAAATCTCCTAGAACGATCTTGGTGTCGTAGCTGGGGCATTGATCGTATGTTCTTTCTAGGAGATCATAGAAGTCATCCTTGCTATCATCGTCTTTGTCCTCCGTTGGGGCGTGGGCGCAAATTAGGCTAATGTTGCCGAATGTTGCCTTGATGCGGATTGTTGTGAGGCGTTCGCTTATGTATCTAAAGCTTAAGACTTCTTGCCTAAGTCTGCCTCGAACAACAAAACCGCATCCAAACAAGCGCTGCCTTCGCTCTTTGTAGCAATCGCCGTAGTATATATCGCAGTTTTTCATCCTCTTTTTGCCCGGCCCATCCCATCGCACCTCTTGGATGGCGGTGATGTCAGCCTTATAGGCTTCTAGGGCCTCCGCAAGTTCATCGGCTGCACGTGGTCTGTTCAGTGACCTCACATTCCACGTGCAGAACCGAAAATCGTTGTCCTTATTTCGTTGTCTATGGTCGTCAGCAGTAGGGTCATCCGTATCCGAGGCTTGTTGCCGTCTCTGAACTATTGCGAGTTTTACACGGTGGGGAAGTTAACCCCACGCGAAACCCCCGAACCTGGAGGACCGGGTCCTGGTTTAAACCCCCGGACAAGGGGTCGCTGCATACATTGGTTCACCTCTAAGCGGCTGCAGTAGAGGCTATCCAGAGGGCGCCGCGGGGAGGCTGTATGTCAACTTGACCTGTGCATTTACAGGGATCGTTTCTGGCATCTCGCCAAGTTGAAAGCAATCAACAACTTTGCCCTGGATGCACAGGCCCATGCCCTTCATGCGCAGTATATATATATAATATAAAAATATTGAGAAAATAATCAGATTTTCCATGAAATATGTTGGTAAAAGAGCAGAAAACGTTATATGAAAAGAAGAAACTAGTAAAAATGACAGGAAAAAGTTGGTTAAAGATCAAAAACTTTCATAGTAGTTCAGAAAATGCGGGTTTCAGCGCAGTATATATATAAAAACAGCAGTATAATATAAAAATATTGAGAAAATAATCAGATTTTCCACGAAAAATGTGTGTAAAAGAGCAAAAAAAGTTATATGAAAAGAAGAAACTAGTAAAAACCACAGGAAAAAGTTGGTTAAAGATCAAAAACGTTCATAGTAGTTTAGGAAATGCGGGTTTCAGCGCAGTATATATGTAAAAATAGCAGTATAATATAAAAATATTGAGAAAATAATCAGATTTTCCATGAAAAATGTAGGTAAAAGACCAGAAAAAGTTATATGAAAAGAAGAAACTAGTAAAAATCACAGGAAAAAGTTGGTTAAAGATCAAAAACTTTCATAGTAGTTTACGAAATGCGGGTTTCAGCGCAGTATATATATAAAAATAGCAGTATAATATAAAAATATTGAGAAAATAATCAGATTTTCAATGAAAAATGCAGGTAAAAGAGCAGAGAAAGTTATATGAAAAGAAGAAACTAGTAAAAATCACAGGAAAAAGTTGGTTTAAGATCAAAAACTTTCATTGTAGTTTAGGAAATGCTGCTTTCAGCGCAGTATATATATAAAAATAGCAGTATAATATAAAAACATTGAGAAAACAATCAGATTTTCCATGAAAAATGTAGAAACTAGTAAAAATCACAGGAAAAAGTTGGTTAAAGATCAAAAACTTTCATAGTAGTTTAGGAAATGCGGGTTTCAGCGCAGTATATATATAATATAAAAATATTGAGAAAATAATCAGATTTTCCATGAAAAAAGTAGGTAAAAGAGCAGAAAAAGTTATATGAAAAGAAGAAACTAGTAAAAATCACAGGAAAAAGTTGGTTAAAGATCAAAAACTTTCATACTAGTTTAGGAAATGCGGGTTTCAGCGCAGTATATATATATAATTTAAAAATATTGAGAAAATAATCAGATTTTCCATGAAAAATGTAGGTAAAAGAGCAGAACAAGTTATATGAAAAGAAGAAACTAGTAAAAATCACAGGAAAAAGTTGGTTGAAGATCAAAAACTTTCATAGTAGTTTAGGAAATGCGGGTTTCAGCGCAGTATATATATATAAATAGCAGTATAATATAAAAAATATTGTGAAAATAATCAGATTATCCATGAAAAATGTAGATAAAAGAGCAGAAAAAGTTATATGAGAAGAAGACTCTAGTAAAAACCACAGGAAAAAGTTGGTTAAAGATCCAAAACTTTTATAGTAGTTTAGGAAATGCGGGTTTCAGCGCAGTATATATAAAAATAGCAGTATAATATAAAAATATTGAGAAAATAATCAGATTTTCCATGAAAAATGTAGGTAAAAGAGCAGAAAAAGTTATGTGAAAAGAAGAAACTAATAAAAATCACAGGAAAAAGTTGGTTAAAGATCAAAAACTTTCATAGTAGTTTAGGAAATGCGGGTTTCAGCGCAGTATATATATAAAAATAGCAGTATAATATAAAAATATTGAGAACGTAATCAGATTTTCCATGAAAAATGTAGGTAAAAGAGCAGAAAAAGTTTTATGAAAAGAAGAAACTAATAAAAACCACAGAAAAAAGTTGGTTAAAGATCAAAAACCTTCATAGTAGTTTAGGAAATGCGGGTTTCAGTGTAGTATATATATTAAAATAGCAGTATGATATAAAAACATTGAGAAAATAATCAGATTTTCCATGAAAAATGTAGGTAAAAGAGCAGAAAAAGTTATATGAAAAGAAGAAACTAGTAAAAATCACAGGAAAAAGTTGGTTAGAGATCAAAAACTTTCATAGTAGTTTAGGAAATGCGGGTTTCAGCGCAGTATATATATAAAAATAGCAGTATAATATAAAAATATTGAGAAAATAATCAGATTTTCCATGAAAAATGTACAATAAAGAGCAGAAAAAGTTATATGAAAAGAAGAAACTAGTAAAAATCACAGGAAAAAGTTGGTTAAAGATCAAAAACGTTCATAGTAGTTTAGGAAATGCGGGTTTCAGCGCAGTATATATATAAAAATAGCAGTATAATATAAAAATATTGAGAAAATAATCAGATTTTCCATGAAAAATGTAGGTAAAAGAGCAGAAAAAGTTATATGAAAAGAAGAAACTAGTAAAAACCACAGGAAAAAGTTGGTTAAAGATCAAAAACTTTCATAGTAGTTTAGGAAATGCGGGTTTCAGCGCAGTATATATATAAAAATAGCAGTATAATATAAAAGTGGTGGCCCGTGGCTTTGTAGGTATGTGCGTCGACCCCAACCTCGATGTCGTAGGTTTGAATCCAGCTCTGAGCGACGAAAATAATTTTCACGGCCCCACCTCTTTCGAGTTACTGACAATGCTCAAAGAGTATTTCCTGTCTTGAAAAAGCTTCTCAAACAGCCGTTCGGATTCGGCATTAAACTGTAGGTCCCTTCCACTCGAGAGAGAACAATAGCACGCACAACTCGAGTGGTTGCTGAGAAGCTAGGCCCTGGCCCCCTACGGGCTGTAGCGCCACCCATATATATAGTATAATATAAAAACATTGAGAAAATAATCAGATTTTCCATGAAAAATTTAGGTAAAAGAGCAGAAAAAGTTATATGAAAAGAAGAAACTAGTAAAAATCACAGGAAAAAGTTGGTTAAAGATCAAAAACTTTCATAGTAGTTAAGGAAATGTGGGTTTCAGCGCAGTAT
Organism: Eristalis arbustorum; assembly: GCA_916610145.1. Lineage (NCBI taxonomy): Eukaryota > Metazoa > Arthropoda > Insecta > Diptera > Syrphidae > Eristalis > Eristalis arbustorum. The sequence continues at coordinate 30,582 of CAKAIZ010000059.1, read as the reverse complement.
ATACATAAAAATAGCAGTATAATATAAAAATATTGAGAAAATAATCAGATTTTCCATGAAAAATGTAGGTAAAAGAGCAGAAAAAGTTATATGAAAAGAAGAAACTAGTAAAAATCACAGGAAAAAGTTGGTTAAAGATCAAAAACTTTCATAGTAGTTTAGGAAATGCGGGTTTCAGCGCAGTATATATATAATATAACAATATTGAGAAAATAATCAGATTTTCCACAAAAAATTTAGGTAAAAGTGCAGAAAAAGTTATATGAAAAGAAGAAACTAGTAAAAATGACAGGAAAAAGTTGGTTAAAGATCAAAAACTTTCATAGTAGTTCAGGAAATGCGGGTTTCAGCGCAGTATATATATATAATTTAAAAATATTGAGAAAATAATCAGATTTTCCATGAAAAAAGTAGGTAAAAGAACAGAAAAAGTTATATGAAAAGAAGAAACTAGTAAAAATCACAGGAAAAAGTTGGTTAAAGATCAAGAACTTTCATACTTGTATGAAAAATTCGGGTTTCAGCGCAGTATATTTATATAATATAAAAATATTGAGAAAATAATCAGATTTTCCATGAAAAAAGTAGGTAAAAGAGCAGAAAAAGTTATATGAAAAGAAGAAACCAGTAAAAATGACAGGAAAAAGTTGGTTAAAGATCAAAAACTTTCATAGTAGTTCAGGAAATGCGGGTTTCAGCGCAGTATATATATATAATTTAAAAATATTGAGAAAATAATCAGATTTTCCATGAAAAAAGTAGGTAAAAGAACAGAAAAAGTTATATGAAAAGAAGAAACCAGTAAAAATCACAGAAAAAAGTTGGTTAAAGATCAAGAACTTTCATACTTGTATGAACAATTCGGGTTTCAGCGCAGTATATATATATAATATAAAAATATTGAGAAAATAATCAGATTTTCCATGAAAAAAGTAGGTAAAAGAGCAGACAAAGTTATATGAAAAGAAGAAACCAGTAAAAATCACAGGAAAAAGTTGGTTAAAGATCAAAAACTTTCATACTTGTATGAAAAATTCGGGTTTCAGCGCAGTATATATATATAATATAAAAATATTGAGAAAATAATCAGATTTTCCATGACAAAAGTAGGTAAAAAAGCAGAAAAAGTTATATGAAAAGAAGAAACTAGTAAAAATCACAGGAAAAAATTGGTTTAAGATCAAAAACTTTCATACTAGTATAGGAATTGCGGGTTTCAGCGCAGTATCTTCTTCTTCTTCTTCTTGTGGCGCTACAGTCCGGGGTGAACCTGGGCCTCGGTCAACAATCCTCTCCAGCTGGCACGTTCTTCAGCCAGCTGCTTCCAATTTCGCACTCCAAGTTGGTTGAGGTCTTTTTCCACTTGAGTGCGCCATCGGGTTCGTGGTCGTCCTCTATTGCGTTGTCCCACTGGCTCGGAGTCGAAGACTCTTCGGGCTGGATCAGTGTTGTCCATGCGCTCTACGTGGCCTAGCCATCTTAGGCGTTGAATCCGTAGACGCCTGACTAGACTCATGTCGCTGTACAGCCCGTACAGTTCGTGGTTGAATCTCCTTCTCCAAGAACCTTCAACGCAAACAGGACCGATTATTGAACGCAGAACTTTTCTCTCGAAGAGACCAAGTGCGTCTGCATCCGCTCTTGAGATAGTCCAAGCTTCCGCGCCATACAGCAGGACAGGGATGATCAAGGTCTTATATAAGGTGAGCTTGGTCTTTCGAGAGAGGGCTCGACTACTCAATTGCCTCTTGAGCCCAAAGAAACAGCGGTTGGCAAGAGTTATTCTGTGTTTAATCTCAGTACTGATGTTGTTCGCACTATTTACTTGGGAGCCAAGGTAGACGAAGTCCTTCACTACCTCGAAGTTGTAGCTGCCTATGGTGACGTTCTGACCGATTCGTCGATGTTGTGTGTCCTTTCTTGATGACAGCATATACTTTGTTTTGCCCTCATTCACCGCTAAACCCATTTTTGCCGCCTCCGTCTCAATACAAGCAAACGCTTCATTGACGGCTCGCTGAGTTCGGCCAATCACGTCAATATCGTCCGCGTATGCTAGCAGTTGAACGGACTTCTGGAAGATCGTGCCTCTAGTGTTGGCGTGTGAGTTTCGCACGATCTTCTCCAACACGATGTTGAAGAAGTCACATGACAGCGCGTCGCCTTGCCTAAAACCTTTTTTGACATTGAAGGTCTCGGTGAGTTCGTTACCGACCTTGATGGAGCAGCGAGAGTTCTCCATCGTCATCCTGCACAATCTGACGAGTTTGGCAGGGATGTCAAAACTAGACGTGGCGTTGTATAGCTCGTCTCTATGCACACTGTCATATGCAGCCTTAAAGTCGACAAATAGGTGGTGGGTGTCGATCTGCATCTCTTGGGTTTTTTCGAGGATCTGCCGTAATGTGAAAATTTGATCGATAGTGGACTTCCCAGGCCTGAAACCGCACTGATAAGGACCTATCAGGTTGTTGACGAATGGTTTCAGGCGCTCACACAGAACGGCAGAGACGATTTTGTAGGCGATGTTAAGGAGACTTATCCCCCGATAGTTGGCGCAGTCAAAGGGGTCTCCTTTCTTGTGGATCGGGCAAACGATACTAAGATTCCACTCGTCGGGCATGCTTTCCTCCGACCATATCCTACAGACGAGCTGGTGCATGCGCCCAACCAGATCATCTCCAGCTGCCTTAAACAGTTCCGCGGACAATCCATCCGCTCCAGCAGCTTTGTTCGACTTCAGTCTCGATATCGCTACCTTGACTTCGTCTAGATCGGGGGGACGGAATTCTCTTTTATCGTCGTCCATTGCGTGGAGTGGAACATTCTGCCTGACAGCGGTATTGGTGTCCTCTTCGCCGTTTAACAGTCTGCAGAAGTGATCCTTCAAGATTCTCAGTATCGACTGCGACTCTACTACGAGTTGCCCCTCTTCGTTCCGACAGGCTTCTGTCCGATGTTTGTACCCTTGGATAGTTGTTTCACCCGCTGGTAAAACTTTCGGACATAATTTCTGCCGTACCACCTCTCCATTTCCTCGATCGCGCGCTTCTCATGCTCCTTCTTTTTCTTTTTGAGAAGCCGGTGCTCTTCCCTTCTTTTAAGTTCGTAGAGCTCACGATCCGCTCTCGTCCTTCTATCCAGCGTCGCCTTATATGCTGCTAGCTTCGCTGAATGCGCCTGCCGACACTCGTTGTCAAACCATGGCTTTTTTCTAGGTGGCATTTTAAAACCCAGCACATCAGAGGCAGCTTCTCTAATGGCGTTTTGACAACGGTTCCACTGTTCGTCGATTGTTTCGCCTGGCAGGGTTGGACTCTCTGAGAGCTTCAGGGAGACTCGATCGGAGAAGTTCCCAGCGGTCGATTGCGATTGTAGCTTTCCAACGTCAAACTGTTTTGGTCTTGCTCTACTCCGTTGTACAATCGATATCCGAGTTCTGACCTTGGCTACAACAAGGTAATGATCCGAGTCGATGTTGGCACCTCGGAACGTTCGGACATCGAGGACACAGGAGGAGTGTCTGACGTCGATCGCAATGTGATCAATCTGGTTGACGGTTGATTGATCAGGGGACCGCCAGGTCCCTTTGTGAATGTTGAAGTGAGGGAACCGCGTGCTGGCTACAGTGAGGTTTCGCCCCGTCACGAAGTCCAACAGCCTGAGTCCATTGTCGGACGTGTTGTCGTGTAGGCTGTGTTTACCGACGACTCTAGCAAAGATTTCTTCCTTGCCCAGCTTTGCATTAAAATCTCCTAGAACGATCTTGGTGTCGTAGCTGGGGCATTGATCGTATGTTCTTTCTAGGAGATCATAGAAGTCATCCTTGCTATCATCGTCTTTGTCCTCCGTTGGGGCGTGGGCGCAAATTAGGCTGATGTTGCCGAATGTTGCCTTGATGCGGATTGTTGTGAGGCGTTCGCTTATGTATCTAAAGCTTAAGACTTCTTGCCTAAGTCTGCCTCGAACAACAAAACCGCATCCAAACAAGCGCTGCCTTCGCTCTTTGTAGCAATCGCCGTAGTATATATCGCAGTTTTTCATCCTCTTTTTGCCCGGCCCATCCCATCGCACCTCTTGGATGGCGGTGATGTCAGCCTTATAGGCTTCTAGGGCCTCCGCAAGTTCATCGGCTGCACGTGGTCTGTTCAGTGACCTCACATTCCACGTGCAGAACCGAAAATCGTTGTCCTTATTTCGTTGTCTATGGTCGTCAGCAGTAGGGTCATCCGTATCCGAGGCTTGTTGCCGTCTCTGAACTATTGCGAGTTTTACACGGTGGGGAAGTTAACCCCACGCGAAACCCCCGAACCTGGAGGACCGGGTCCTGGTTTAAACCCCCGGACAAGGGGTCGCTGCATACATTGGTTCACCTCTAAGCGGCTGCAGTAGAGGCTATCCAGAGGGCGCCGCGGGGAGGCTGTATGTCAACTTGACCTGTGCATTTACAGGGATCGTTTCTGGCATCTCGCCAAGTTGAAAGCAATCAACAACTTTGCCCTGGATGCACAGGCCCATGCCCTTCATGCGCAGTATATATATATAATATAAAAATATTGAGAAAATAATCAGATTTTCCATGAAATATGTTGGTAAAAGAGCAGAAAACGTTATATGAAAAGAAGAAACTAGTAAAAATGACAGGAAAAAGTTGGTTAAAGATCAAAAACTTTCATAGTAGTTCAGAAAATGCGGGTTTCAGCGCAGTATATATATAAAAACAGCAGTATAATATAAAAATATTGAGAAAATAATCAGATTTTGCACGAAAAATGTGTGTAAAAGAGCAAAAAAAGTTATATGAAAAGAAGAAACTAGTAAAAACCACAGGAAAAAGTTGGTTAAAGATCAAAAACTTTCATAGTAGTTTAGGAAATGCGGGTTTCAGCGCAGTATATATGTAAAAATAGCAGAATAATATAAAAATATTGAGAAAATAATCAGATTTTCCATGAAATATGTTGGTAAAAGAGCAGAAAACGTTATATGAAAAGAAGAAACTAGTAAAAATGACAGGAAAAAGTTGGTTAAAGATCAAAAACTTTCATAGTAGTTCAGAAAATGCGGGTTTCAGCGCAGTATATATATAAAAACAGCAGTATAATATAAAAATATTGAGAAAATAATCAGATTTTGCACGAAAAATGTGTGTAAAAGAGCAAAAAAAGTTATATGAAAAGAAGAAACTAGTAAAAACCACAGGAAAAAGTTGGTTAAAGATCAAAAACTTTCATAGTAGTTTAGGAAATGCGGGTTTCAGCGCAGTATATATGTAAAAATAGCAGAATAATATAAAAATATTGAGAAAATAATCAGATTTTCCATGAAAAATGTAGGTAAAAGACCAGAAAAAGTTATATGAAAAGAAGAAACTAGTAAAAATCACAGGAAAAAGTTGGTTAAAGATCAAAAACTTTCATAGTAGTTTACGAAATGCGGGTTTCAGCGCAGTATATATATAAAAATAGCAGTATAATATAAAAATATTGAGAAAATAATCAGATTTTCAATGAAAAATGCAGGTAAAAGAGCAGAGAAAGTTATATGAAAAGAAGAAACTAGTAAAAATCACAGGAAAAAGTTGGTTTAAGATCAAAAACTTTCATTGTAGTTTAGGAAATGCTGCTTTCAGCGCAGTATATATATAAAAATAGCAGTATAATATAAAAACATTGAGAAAACAATCAGATTTTCCATGAAAAATGTAGAAACTAGTAAAAATCACAGGAAAAAGTTGGTTAAAGATCAAAAACTTTCATAGTAGTTTAGGAAATGCGGGTTTCAGCGCAGTATATATATAATATAAAAATATTGAGAAAATAATCAGATTTTCCATGAAAAAAGTAGGTAAAGAGCAGAAAAAGTTATATGAAAAGAAGAAACTAGTAAAAATCACAGGAAAAAGTTGGTTAAAGATCAAAAACTTTCATACTAGTTTAGGAAATGCGGGTTTCAGCGCAGTATATATATATAATTTAAAAATATTGAGAAAATATTCAGATTTTCCATGAAAAATGTAGGTAAAAGAGCAGAAAAAGTTATATGAAAAGAAGAAACTAGTAAAAATCACAGGAAAAAGTTGGTTGAAGATCAAAAACTTTCATAGTAGTTTAGGAAATGCGGGTTTCAGCGCAGTATATATATATAAATAGCAGTATAATATAAAAAATATTGTGAAAATAATCAGATTATCCATGAAAAATGTAGATAAAAGAGCAGAAAAAGTTATATGAGAAGAAGACTCTAGTAAAAACCACAGGAAAAAGTTGGTTAAAGATCCAAACCTTTAATAGTAGTTTAGGAAATGCGGGTTTCAGCGCAGTATATATAAAAATAGCAGTATAATATAAAAATATTGAGAAAATAATCAGATTTTCAATGAAAAATGCAGGTAAAAGAGCAGAGAAAGTTTTATGAAAAGAAGAAACTAATAAAAACCACAGGAAAAAGTTGGTTAAAGATCAAAAACCTTCATAGTAGTTTAGGAAATGCGGGTTTCAGTGTAGTATATATATAAAAATAGCAGTATGATATAAAAACATTGAGAAAATAATCAGATTTTCAATGAAAAATGCAGGTAAAAGAGCAAAAAAAGTTATATGAAAAGAAGAAACTAGTAAAAATCACAGGAAAAAGTTGGTTAAAGATCAAAAACTTTCATAGTAGTTTAGGAAATGCGGGTTTCAGCGCAGTATATATATAAAAATAGCAGTATAATATAAAAATATTGAGAAAATAATCAGATTTTCCATGAAAAATGTACAATAAAGAGCAGAAAAAGTTATATGAAAAGAAGAAACTAGTAAAAATCACAGGAAAAAGTTGGCTAAAGATCAAAAACGTTCATAGTAGTTTAGGAAATGCGGGTTTCAGCGCAGTATATATATAAAAATAGCAGTATAATATAAAAATATTGAGAAAAGAAGAAACTAGTAAAAATCACAGGAAAAAAGTTGGTTAAAGATCAAAAACTTTCATAGTAGTTTAGGAAATGCGGGTTTCAGCGCAGTATATATATAAAAATAGCAGTATAATATAAAAATATTGAGAAAATAATCAGATTTTCCATGAAATATGTAGGTAAAAGAGCAGAAAACGTTATATGAAAAGAAGAAACTAGTAAAAATGACAGGAAAAAGTTGGTTAAAGATCAAAAACTTTCATAGTAGTTCAGAAAATGCGGGTTTCAGCGCAGTATATATATATAATTTAAAAATATTGAGAAAATAATCAGATTTTATATGAAAAATGTAGGTAAAAGAGCAGAAAAAGTTATATGAAAAGAAGAAACTAGTAAAAATCACAGGAAAAAGTTGGTTAAAGATCAAAAACTTTCATAGTAGTTTAGGAAATGCGGGTTTCAGCGCAGTATATATATAAAAACAGCAGTATAATATAAAAATATTGAGAAAATAATCAGATTTTCCACGAAAAATGTGTGTAAAAGAGCAAAAAAAGTTATATGAAAAGAAGAAACTAGTAAAAACCACAGGAAAAAGTTGGTTAAAGATCAAAAACTTTCATAGTAGTTTAGGAAATGCGGGTTTCAGCGCAGTATATATATAAAAACAGCAGTATAATATAAAAATATTGAGAAAAGAAGAAGCTAGTAAAAATCACAGGAAAAAAGTTGGTTAAAGATCAAAAACTTTCATAGTAGTTTAGGAAATGCGGGTTTCAGCGCAGTATATATATAAAAATAGCAGTATAATATAAAAATATTGAGAAAATAATCAGATTTTCAATGAAAAATGCAGGTAAAAGAGCAAAAAAAGTTATATGAAAAGAAGAAACTAGTAAAAATCACAGGAAAAAGTTGGTTTAAGATCAAAAACTTTCATTGTAGTTTAGGAAATGCGGCTTTCAGCGCAGTATATATATAAAAATAGCAGTATAATATAAAAACATTGAGAAAACAATCAGATTTTCCATGAAAAATGTAGAAACTAGTAAAAATCACAGGAAAAAGTTGGTTAAAGATCAAAAACTTTCATAGTAGTTTAGGAAATGCGGGTTTCAGCGCAGTATATATATAATATAAAAATATTGAGAAAATAATCAGATTTTCCATGAAAAAAGTAGGTAAAAGAGCAGAAAAAGTTATATGAAAAAGAAGAAACTAGTAAAAATCACAGGAAAAAGTGGTTAAAGATCAAAAACTTTCATACTAGTTTAGGAAATGCGGGTTTCAGCGCAGTATATATATATAATTTAAAATATTGAGAAAATAATCAGATTTTCCATGAAAAATGTAGGTAAAAGAGCAGAAAAGGTTATATGAAAAGAAGAAACTAGTAAATATCACAGGAAAAAGTTGGTTAAAGATCAAAAACTTTCATAGTAGTTTAGGAAATGCGGGTTTCAGCGCAGTATATATATAAAAATAGCAGTATAATATAAAAAAGAAGAAACTAGTAAAAATCACAGGAAAATGTTGGTTAAAGATCAAAAACTTTCATAGTAGTTTAGGAAATGCGGGTTTCAGCGCAGTATATATATAAAAATAGCAGTATAATATAAAAATATTGAGAAAATAATCAGATTTTCAATGAAAAATGCAGGTAAAAGAGCAAAAAAAGTTATATGAAAAGAAGAAACTAGTAAAAATCACAGGAAAAAGTTGGTTTAAGATCAAAAACTTTCATTGTAGTTTAGGAAATGCGGCTTTCAGCGCAGTATATATATAAAAATAGCAGTATAATATAAAAACATTGAGAAAACAATCAGATTTTCCATGAAAAATGTAGAAACTAGTAAAAATCACAGGAAAAAGTTGGTTAAAGATCAAAAACTTTCATAGTAGTTTAGGAAATGCGGGTTTCAGCGCAGTATATATATAATATAAAAAATATTGAGAAAAATATCATATTTTCCATGAAAAAAGTAGGTAAAAGAGCAGAAAAAGTTATAAGAAAAGAAGAAACTAGTAAAAATCACAGGAAAAGTTGGTTAAAGATCAAAAACTTTCATACTAGTTTAGGAAATGCGGGTTTCAGCGCAGTATATATATATAATTTAAAAATATTGAGAAAATAATCAGATTTTCCATGAAAAATGTAGGTAAAAGAGCAGAAAAGGTTATATGAAAAGAAGAAACTAGTAAAAATCACAGGAAAAAGTTGGTTAAAGATCAAAAACTTTCATAGTAGTTTAGGAAATGCGGGTTTCAGCGCAGTATATATATAAAAATAGCAGTATAATATAAAAATATTGAGAACATAATCAGATTTTCCATGAAAAATGTAGGTAAAAGAGCAGAAAAAGTTTTATGAAAAGAAGAAACTAATAAAAACCACAGGAAAAAGTTGGTTTAAAGATCAAAAACCTTCATAGTAGTTTAGGAAATGCGGGTTTCAGTGCAGTATATACATAAAAATAGCAGTATGATATAAAAACATTGAGAAAATAATCAGATTTTCCATGAAAAATGTAGGTAAAAGAGCAGAAAAAGTTATATGAAAAGAAGAAACTAGTAAAATCACAGGAAAAAGTTGGTTAAAGATCAAAAACTTTCATAGTAGTTTAGGAAATGCGGGTTCAGCGCAGTATATATATAAAAATAGCAGTATAATATAAAAATATTGAGAAAATAATCAGATTTTCCATGAAAAATGTACAATAAAGAGCAGAAAAAGTTATATGAAAAGAAGAAACTAGTAAAAATCACAGGAAAAAGTTGGTTAAAGATCAAAAACGTTCATAGTAGTTTAGGAAATGCGGGTTTCAGCGCAGTATATATATAAAAATAGCAGTATAATATAAAAATATTGAGAAAATAATCAGATTTTCCATGAAAAATGTAGGTAAAAGAGCAGAAAAAGTTATATGAAAAGAAGAAACTAGTAAAAACCACAGGAAAAAGTTGGTTAAAGATCAAAAACTTTCATAGTAGCTTAGGAAATGCGGGTTTCAGCGCAGTAATATATATAAAAATAGCAGTATAATATAAAAGTGGTGGCCCGTGGCTTTGTAGGTATGTGCGTCGACCCCAACCTCGATGTCGTAGGTTTGAATCCAGCTCTGAATAATTTTCACGGCCCCACCTCTTTCGAGTTACTGACAATGCTCAAAGAGTATTTCCTGTCTTGAAAAAGCTTCTCAAACAGCCGTTCGGATTCGGCATTAAAATGTAGGTCCCTTCCACTCGAGAGAGAACAATAGCACGCACAACTCGAGTGGTTGCTGAGAAGCTAGGCCCTGGCCCCCTACGGGCTGTAGCGCCACCCATATATATAGTATAATATAAAAACATTGAGAAAATAATCAGATTTTCCATGAAAAATTTAGGTAAAAGAGCAGAAAAAGTTATATGAAAAGAAGAAACTAGTAAAAATCACAGGAAAAAGTTGGTTAAAGATCAAAAACTTTCATAGTAGTTAAGGAAATGTGGGTTTCAGCGCAGTATATACATAAAAATAGCAGTATAATATAAAAATATTGAGAAAATAATCAGATTTTCCATGAAAAATGTAGGTAAAAGAGCAGAAAAAGTTATATGAAAAGAAGAAACTAGTAAAAATCACAGGAAAAAGTTGGTTAAAGATCAAAAACTTTCATAGTAGTTTAGGAAATGCGGGTTTCAGCGCAGTATATATATAATATAACAATATTGAGAAAATAATCAGATTTTCCACAAAAAATTTAGGTAAAAGAGCAGAAAAAAGTTATATGAAAAGAAGAAACTAGTAAAAATGACAGGAAAAAGTTGGTTAAAGATCAAAAACTTTCATAGTAGTTTAGGAAATGCGGGTTTCAGTGCAGTATATATATAAAAATAGCAGTATAATATAAAAATATTGAGAAAATAATCAGATTTTCCATGAAAAATGTAGGTAAAAGAGCAGAAAAAGTTATATGAAAAGAAGAAACTAGTAAAAACCACAGGAAAAAGTTGGTTAAAGATCAAAAACTTTCATAGTAGCTTAGGAAATGCGGGTTTCAGCGCAGTATATATATAAAAAATAGCAGTATAATATAAAAGTGGTGGCCCGTGGCTTTGTAGGGTATGTGCGTCGACCCCAACCTCGATGTCGTAGGTTTGAATCCAGCTCTGAGCGACGAAAATAATTTTCACGGCCCCACCTCTTTCGAGTTACTGACAATGCTCAAAGAGTATTTCCTGTCTTGAAAAAGCTTCTCAAACAGCCGTTCGGATTCGGCATTAAACTGTAGGTCCCTTCCACTCGAGAGAGAACAATAGCACGCACAACTCGAGTGGTTGCTGAGAAGCTAGGCCCTGGCCCCCTACGGGCTGTAGCGCCACCCATATATATAGTATAATATAAAAACATTGAGAAAATAATCAGATTTTCCATGAAAAATTTAGGTAAAAGAGCAGAAAAAGTTATATGAAAAGAAGAAACTAGTAAAAATCACAGGAAAAAGTTGGTTAAAAATCAAAAACTTTCATAGTAGTTAAGAAAATGTGGGTTTCAGCGCAGTATATACATAAAAATAGCAGTATAATATAAAAATATTGAGAAAATAATCAGATTTTCCATGAAAAATGTAGGTAAAAGAGCAGAAAAAGTTATATGAAAAGAAGAAACTAGTAAAAATCACAGGAAAAAGTTGGTTAAAGATCAAAAACTTTCATAGTAGTTTAGGAAATGCGGGTTTCAGCGCAGTATAAATATAATATAACAATATTGAGAAAATAATCAGATTTTCCACAAAAAATTTAGGTAAAAGAGCAGAAAAAGTTATATGAAAAGAAGAAACTAGTAAAAATGACAGGAAAAAGTTGGTTAAAGATCAAAAACTTTCATAGTAGTTTAGGAAATGCGGGTTTCAGTGCAGTATATATATAAAAATAGCAGTATAATATAAAAACATTGAGAAAATAATCAGATTTTCCATGAAAAATGTAGGTAAAAGAGCAGAAAAAGTTATATGAAAAGAAGAAACTAGTAAAAATCACAGGAAAAAGTTGGTTAAAGATCAAAAACTTTCATAGTAGTTCAGGAAATGCGGGTTTCAGCGCAGTATATATATATAATTTAAAAATATTGAGAAAATAATCAGATTTTCCAAGAAAAATGTGTGTAAAAGAGCAGAAAAAGTTATATGAAAAGGAGAAACTAGTAAAAACCACACGAAAAAGTTGGTTTAAGATCAAAAACTTTCATAGTAGTTTAGGAAATGCGGGTTTCGGCGCAGTATATATGTAAAAATAGCAGTATAATATAAAAATATTGAGAAAATAATCAGATTTTCCATGAAAGAGGTAGGTAAAAGAGCAGAAAAAGTTATATGAATAGAAGAAACTAGTAAAAATCACAGGAAAAAGTTGGTTAAAGATCAAAAACTTTCATAGTAGTTTAGGAAATTCGGGTTTCAGCGCAGTATATATATAAAAATAGCAGTATTATATAATAATATTGAGAAAATAATCAGATTTTCCATGAAAAATGTAGGTAAAAGAGCAGAAAAAGTTATATGAAAAGAAGAAACTAGTAAAAATCTACTTTCATAGTAGTTTAGGAAATGCGGGTTTCAGCGCAGTATATATATAAAAATAGCAGTATAATATAAAAATATTGAGAAAATAATCAGATTTTCCATGAAAAATGTACAATAAAGAGCAGAAAAAGTTATATGAAAAGAAGAAACTAGTAAAAATCACAGGAAAAAGTTGGTTAAAGATCAAAAACGTTCATAGTAGTTTAGGAAATGCGGGTTTCAGCGCAGTATATATATAAAAATAGCAGTATAATATAAAAATATTGAGAAAATAATCAGATTTTCCATGAAAAATGTAGGTAAAAGAGCAGAAAAAGTTATATGAAAAGAAGAAACTAGTAAAAACCACAGGAAAAAGTTGGTTAAAGATCAAAAACTTTCATAGTAGCTTAGGAAATGCGGGTTTCAGCGCAGTATATATATAAAAATAGCAGTATAATATAAAAGTGGTGGCCCGTGGCTTTGTAGGTATGTGCGTCGACCCCAACCTCGATGTCGTAGGTTCGAATCCAGCTCTGAGCGACGAAAATAATTTTCACGGCCCCACCTCTTTCGAGTTACTGACAATGCTCAAAGAGTATTTCCTGTCTTGAAAAAGCTTCTCAAACAGCCGTTCGGATTCGGCATTAAACTGTAGGTCCCTTCCACTCGAGAGAGAACAATAGCACGCACAACTCGAGTGGTTGCTGAGAAGCTAGGCCCTGGCCCCCTACGGGCTGTAGCGCCACCCATATATATAGTATAATATAAAAACATTGAGAAAATAATCAGATTTTCCATGAAAAATTTAGGTAAAAGAGCAGAAAAAGTTATATGAAAAGAAGAAACTAGTAAAAATCACAGGAAAAAGTTGGTTAAAAATCAAAAACTTTCATAGTAGTTAAGAAAATGTGGGTTTCAGCGCAGTATATACATAAAAATAGCAGTATAATATAAAAATATTGAGAAAATAATCAGATTTTCCATGAAAAATGTAGGTAAAAGAGCAGAAAAAGTTATATGAAAAGAAGAAACTAGTAAAAATCACAGGAAAAAGTTGGTTAAAGATCAAAAACTTTCATAGTAGTTTAGGAAATGCGGGTTTCAGCGCAGTATATATATAATATAACAATATTGAGAAAATAATCAGATTTTCCACAAAAAATTTAGGTAAAAGAGCAGAAAAAGTTATATGAAAAGAAGAAACTAGTAAAAATGACAGGAAAAAGTTGGTTAAAGATCAAAAACTTTCATAGTAGTTTAGGAAATGCGGGTTTCAGTGCAGTATATATATAAAAATAGCAGTATAATATAAAAACATTGAGAAAATAATCAGATTTTCCATGAAAAATGTAGGTAAAAGAGCAGAAAAAGTTATATGAAAAGAAGAAACTAGTAAAAATCACAGGAAAAAGTTGGTTAAAGATCAAAAACTTTCATAGTAGTTCAGGAAATGCGGGTTTCAGCGCAGTATATATATATAATTTAAAAATATTGAGAAAATAATCAGATTTTCCAAGAAAAATGTGTGTAAAAGAGCAGAAAAAGTTATATGAAAAGGAGAAACTAGTAAAAACCACACGAAAAAGTTGGTTTAAGATCAAAAACTTTCATAGTAGTTTAGGAAATGCGGGTTTCGGCGCAGTATATATGTAAAAATAGCAGTATAATATAAAAATATTGAGAAAATAATCAGATTTTCCATGAAAGAGGTAGGTAAAAGAGCAGAAAAAGTTATATGAATAGAAGAAACTAGTAAAAATCACAGGAAAAAGTTGGTTAAAGATCAAAAACTTTCATAGTAGTTTAGGAAATTCGGGTTTCAGCGCAGTATATATATAAAAATAGCAGTATTATATAATAATATTGAGAAAATAATCAGATTTTCCATGAAAAATGTAGGTAAAAGAGCAGAAAAAGTTATATGAAAAGAAGAAACTAGTAAAAATCTACTTTCATAGTAGTTTAGGAAATGCGGGTTTCAGCGCAGTATATATATAAAAATAGCAGTATAATATAAAAATATTGAGAAAATAATCAGATTTTCCATGAAAAATGTACAATAAAGAGCAGAAAAAGTTATATGAAAAGAAGAAACTAGTAAAAATCACAGGAAAAAGTTGGTTAAAGATCAAAAACGTTCATAGTAGTTTAGGAAATGCGGGTTTCAGCGCAGTATATATATAAAAATAGCAGTATAATATAAAAATATTGAGAAAATAATCAGATTTTCCATGAAAAATGTAGGTAAAAGAGCAGAAAAAGTTATATGAAAAGAAGAAACTAGTAAAAACCACAGGAAAAAGTTGGTTAAAGATCAAAAACTTTCATAGTAGCTTAGGAAATGCGGGTTTCAGCGCAGTATATATATAAAAATAGCAGTATAATATAGAAGTGGTGGCCCGTGGCTTTGTAGGTATGTGCGTCGACCCCAACCTCGATGTCGTAGGTTCGAATCCAGCTCTGAGCGACGAAAATAATTTTCACGGCCCCACCTCTTTCGAGTTACTGACAATGCTCAAAGAGTATTTCCTGTCTTGAAAAAGCTTCTCAAACAGCCGTTCGGATTCGGCATTAAACTGTAGGTCCCTTCCACTCGAGAGAGAACAATAGCACGCACAACTCGAGTGGTTGCTGAGAAGCTAGGCCCTGGCCCCCTACGGGCTGTAGCGCCACCCATATATATAGTATAATATAAAAACATTGAGAAAATAATCAGATTTTCCATGAAAAATTTAGGTAAAAGAGCAGAAAAAGTTATATGAAAAGAAGAAACTAGTAAAAATCACAGGAAAAAGTTGGTTAAAAATCAAAAACTTTCATAGTAGTTAAGGAAATGTGGGTTTCAGCGCAGTATATACATAAAAATAGCAGTATAATATAAAAATATTGAGAAAATAATCAGATTTTCCATGAAAAATGTAGGTAAAAGAGCAGAAAAAGTTATATGAAAAGAAGAAACTAGTAAAAATCACAGGAAAAAGTTGGTTAAAGATCAAAAACTTTCATAGTAGTTTAGGAAATGCGGGTTTCAGCGCAGTATATATATAATATAACAATATTGAGAAAATAATCAGATTTTCCACAAAAAACTTAGGTAAAAGAGCAGAAAAAGTTATATGAAAAGAAGAAACTAGTAAAAATGACAGGAAAAAGTTGGTTAAAGATCAAAAACTTTCATAGTAGTTTAGGAAATGCGGGTTTCAGTGCAGTATATATATAAAAATAGCAGTATAATATAAAAACATTGAGAAAATAATCAGATTTTCCATGAAAAATGTAGGTAAAAGAGCAGAAAAAGTTATATGAAAAGAAGAAACTAGTAAAAATCAACTTTCATAGTAGTTTAGGAAATGCGGGTTTCAGCGCAGTATATATGTAAAAATAGCAGTATAATATAAAAATATTGAGAAAATAATCAGATTTTCCATGAAAAATGTAGGTAAAAGAGCAGAAAAAGTTATATGAAAAGAAGAAACTAGTAAAAATCACAGGAAAAAGTTGGTTAAAGATCAAAAACTTTCATAGTAGTTTAGGAAATGCGGGTTTCAGCGCAGTATATATATAAAAATAGCAGTATAATATAAAAATATTGAGAAAATAATCAGATTTTCAATGAAAAATGCAGGTAAAAGAGCAAAAAAAGTTATATGAAAAGAAGAAACTAGTAAAAATAACAGGAAAAAAGTTGGTTTAAGATCAAAAACTTTCATTGTAGTTTAGGAAATGCGGCTTTCAGCGCAGTATATATATAAAAATAGCAGTATAATATAAAAACATTGAGAAAACAATCAGATTTTCCATGAAAAATGTAGAAACTAGTAAAAATCACAGGAAAAAGTTGGTTAAAGATCAAAAACTTTCATAGTAGTTTAGGAAATGCGGGTTTCAGCGCAGTATATATATAATATAAAAATATTGAGAAAATAATCAGATTTTCCATGAAAAAAGTAGGTAAAAGAGCAGAAAAAGTTATATGAAAAGAAGAAACTAGTAAAAATCACAGGAAAAAGTTGGTTAAAGATCAAAAACTTTCGTACTAGTTTAGGAAATGCGGGTTTCAGCGCAGTATATATATATAATTTAAAAATATTGAGAAAATAATCAGATTTTCCATGAAAAATGTAGGTAAAAGAGCAGAAAAAGTTATATGAAAAGAAGAAACTAGTAAAAATCACAGGAAAAAGTTGGTTAAAGATCAAAAACTTTCATAGTAGTTTAGGAAATGCGGGTTTCAGCGCAGTATATATATAAAAATAGCAGTATAATATAAAAATATTGAGAACATAATCAGATTTTCCATGAAAAATGTAGGTAAAAGAGCAGAAAAAGTTTTATGAAAAGAAGAAACTAATAAAAACCACAGGAAAAAGTTGGTTAAAGATCAAAAACCTTCATAGTAGTTTAGGAAATGCGGGTTTCAGTGCAGTATATATATAAAAATATTAGTATGATATAAAAACATTGAGAAAATAATCAGATTTTCCATGAAAAATGTAGGTAAAAGAGCAGAAAAAGTTATATGAAAAGAAGAAACTAGTAAAAATCACAGGAAAAAGTTGGTTAAAGATCAAAAACTTTCATAGTAGTTTAGGAAATGCGGGTTTCAGCGCAGTATATATATAAAAATAGCAGTATAATATAAAAATATTGAGAAAATAATCAGATTTTCCATGAAAAATGTACAATAAAGAGCAGAAAAAGTTATATGAAAAGAAGAACCTAGTAAAAATCACAGGAAAAAGTTGGTTAAAGATCAAAAACGTTCATAGTAGTTTAGGAAATGCGGGTTTCAGCGCAGTATATATATAAAAATAGCAGTATAATATAAAAATATTGAGAAAATAATCAGATTTTCCATGAAAAATGTAGGTAAAAGAGCAGAAAAAGTTATATGAAAAGAAGAAACTAGTAAAAACCACAGGAAAAAGTTGGTTAAAGATCAAAAACTTTCATAGTAGTTTAGGAAATGCGGGTTTCAGCGCAGTATATATATAAAAATAGCAGTATAATATAGAAGTGGTGGCCCGTGGCTTTGTAGGTATGTGCGTCGACCCCAACCTCGATGTCGTAGGTTCGAATCCAGCTCTGAGCGACGAAAATAATTTTCACGGCCCCACCTCTTTCGAGTTACTGACAATGCTCAAAGAGTATTTCCTGTCTTGAAAAAGCTTCTCAAACAGCCGTTCGGATTCGGCATTAAAATGTAGGTCCCTTCCACTCGAGAGAGAACAATAGCACGCACAACTCGAGTGGTTGCTGAGAAGCTAGGCCCTGGCCCCCTACGGGCTGTAGCGCCACCCATATATATAGTATAATATAAAAACATTGAGAAAATAATCAGATTTTCCATGAAAAATTTAGGTAAAAGAGCAGAAAAAGTTATATGAAAAGAAGAAACTAGTAAAAATCACAGGAAAAAGTTGGTTAAAGATCAAAAACTTTCATAGTAGTTAAGAAAATGTGGGTTTCAGCGCAGTATATACATAAAAATAGCAGTATAATATAAAAATATTGAGAAAATAATCAGATTTTCCATGAAAAATGTAGGTAAAAGAGCAGAAAAAGTTATATGAAAAAAAGAAAATAGTAAAAATCACAGGAAAAAGTTGGTTAAAGATCAAAAACTTTCATAGTAGTTTAGGAAATGCGGGTTTCAGCGCAGTATATATATAATATAACAATATTGAGAAAATAATCAGATTTTCCACAAAAAATTTAGGTAAAAGAGCAGAAAAAGTTATATGAAAAGAAGAAACTAGTAAAAATGACAGGAAAAAGTTGGTTAAAGATCAAAAACTTTCATAGTAGTTTAGGAAATGCGGGTTTCAGTGCAGTATATATATAAAAATAGCAGTATAATATAAAAACATTGAGAAAATAATCAGATTTTCCATGAAAAATGTAGGTAAAAGAGCAGAAAAAGTTATATGAAAAGAAGAAACTAGTAAAAATCACAGGAAAAAGTTGGTTAAAGATCAAAAACTTTCATAGTAGTTCAGGAAATGCGGGTTTCAGCGCAGTATATATATATAATTTAAAAATATTGAGAAAATAATCAGATTTTCCAAGAAAAATGTGTGTAAAAGAGCAGAAAAAGTTATATGAAAAGGAGAAACTAGTAAAAACCACACGAAAAAGTTGGTTTAAGATCAAAAACTTTCATAGTAGTTTAGGAAATGCGGGTTTCAGCGCAGTATATATGTAAAAATAGCAGTATAATATAAAAATATTGAGAAAATAATCAGATATTCCATGAAAGAGGTAGGTAAAAGAGCAGAAAAAGTTATATGAAAAGAAGAAACTAGTAAAAATCACAGGAAAAAGTTGGTTAAAGATCAAAAACTTTCATACTAGTATAGGAAATGCGGGCTTCAGCACAGTATATATATAAAAATAGCAGTTAATATAAAAATATTGAGAAAATAATCAGATTTTCCATGAAAAAAGTAGGTATTAAAGCAGAAAAAGTTATATGAAAAGAAGAAACTAGTAAAAATCACAGGAAAAAGTTGGTTAAAGATCAAAAACCTTCATAGTAGTTTAGGAAATGCGGGTTTCAGCGCAGTATATTTATAAAAATAGCAGTATAATATAAAAATATTGAGAAAATAATCAGATTATCCATGAAAAATGTAGATAAAAGAGCAGAAAAAGTTATATGAGAAGAAGACTCTAGTAAAAACCACAGGAAAAAGTTGGTTAAAGATCAAAAACTTTCATAGTAGTTTAGGAAATGCGGGTTTCAGCGCAGTATATATATAAAAACAGCAGTATAATATAAAAATATTGAGAAAATAATCAGATTTTCCATGAAAAAAGTAGGTAAAAGAGCAGAAAAAGTTATATCAAAAGAAGAAACTAGTAAAAATCACAGGAAAAAGTTGGTTAAAGATCAAAAACTTTCATAATAGTTTACGAAATGTGGGTTTCAGCACAGTATATATATAAATATAGCAGTATTATATAAAAATATTGAGAACATAATCAGATTTTCCATGAAAAATGTAGGTAAAAGAGCAGAAAAAGTTATATGAAAAGAAGAAACTAGTAAAAACCACAGGAAAAAGTTGGTTAAAGATCAAAAACTTTCATAGTAGTTTAGCAAATGCGGATTTCAGCGCAGTATATATGTATAATATAAAAATATTGAGAAAATAATCAGATTTTCCATGAAAAATGTAGGTAAAAGAGCAGAAAAAGTTGTATAAAAAGAAGAAACTAGTAAAACTCACAGGAAAAAGTTGGTAAAAGATCAAAAACTTTCATAGTAGTTTAGGAAATGCGGGTTTCAGCGCAGTATATATATATATAATATAAAAATTTTGAGAAAATAATCAGATTATCCATGAAAAATGTAGGTAAAAGAGCAGAAAAAGTTATATGAAAAGAAGAAACTAGTAAAAATGACAGGAAAAAGTTGGTTAAAGATCAAAAACTTTCATAGTAGTTCAGGAAATGCGGGTTTCAGCGCAGTATATATATATATATATATAATTTAAAAATATTTAGAAAATAATCAGATTTTCCATGAAAAATTTAGGTAAAAGAGCAGAAAAAGTTATATGAAAAGAAGAAACTAGAAAAAATCACAGGAAAAAGTTGGTTAAAGATCAAAAACTTTCATAGTAGTTTAGGAAATGCGGGTTTCAGCGCAGTATATATATATATAACATAAAAATATTGAGAAAATAATCAGATTTTCCATGAAAAATGTAGGTAAAAGAGCAGAAAAAGTTATATGAAAAGAAGAAACTAGTAAAAATCACAGGAAAAAGTTGGTTAAAGATCAAAAACTTTCATAGTAGTTTAGGAAATGCGGGTTTCAGCGCAGTATATATATATATATATAATATATAAAAATATTGAGAAAATAATCAGATTTTCCATGAAAAAAGTAGGTAAAAGCGCAGAAAAAGTTATATGAAAAGAAGAAACTAGTAAAAATCACAGGAAAAAGTTGGTTAAGGAAATGCGGGTTTCAGCGCAGTATATATATATAATATAAAAATATTGAGAAAATAATCAGATTTTCCATGAAAAATGTAGGTAAAAGAGCAGAAAAAGTTATATCAAAGGAAGAAACTAGTAAAAACCACAGGAAAAAGTTGGTAAAAGATCAAAAATTTTCATAGTAGTTTAGGAAATGCGGGTTTCAGCGCAGTATATATATATATATAATCTAAAAATATTGAGAAAATAATCAGATTTTCCATGAAAAATGTAGGTAAAAGAGCAGAAAAAGTTATATCAAAGGAAGAAACTAGTAAAAACCACAGGAAAAAGTTTGTTAAAGATCAAAAACTTTCATAGTAGTTTAGGAAATGCGGCTTTCAGCGCAGTATATATATATAATATAAAAATATTGAGAAAATAATTAGATTTTCCATGAAAAATGTAGGTAAAAGAGCAGAAAAAGTTATATGAAAAGAAGAAACTAGTAAAAATCACAGGAAAAAGTTGGTTAAGGAAATGCGGGTTTCAGCGCAGTATATATATATATAATATAAAAATATTGAGAAAATAATCAGATTTTCCATGAAAAATTTAGGTAAAAGAGCAGAAAAAGTTATATGAAAAGAAGAAACTAGTAAAAATCACAGGAAAAAGTTGGTTAAAGATCAAAAACTTTCATAGTAGTTTAGGAAATGCGGGTTTCAGCGCAGTATATATATATATATATATATAATATAAAAATATTGAGAAAATAATCAGATTTTCCATGAAAAATGTAGGTAAAAGAGCAGAAAAAGTTATATGAAAAGAAGAAACTAGTAAAAACCACAGGAAAAAGTTGGTTAAAGATCAAAAACTTTCATAGTAGTTTAGGAAATGCGGGTTTCAGCGCAGTATATATATATAATATAAAAATATTGAGAAAATAATCAGATTTTCCATGAAAAAAGTAGGTAGAAGAGCAGAAAAAGTTATATGAAAAGAAGAAACTAGTAAAAATCACAGCAAAAAGTTAGTTAAAGATCAAAAACTTTCATAGTAGTTTAGGAAATGCGGGTTTCAGCGCAGTATATATATATAATATAAAAACATTGAGAAAATAATCAGATTTTCCATGAAAAATGTAGGTAAAAGAGCAGAAAAAGTTATATGAAAGGAAGAAACTAGTAAAAATGACAGGAAAAAGATGGTTAAAGATCAAAAACTTTCATAGTAGTTCAGGAAATTCGGGTTTCAGCGCAGTATATATTTATAATATAAAAATTGTGAGAAAATAATCAGATTTTCCATGTAAAAAGTAGGTATAAAAGCAGAAAAAGTTATATGAATAGAAGAAACTAGTAAAAATGACGGGAAAAAGTTGGTTAAAGTTAAAAAACTTTCATAGTAGTTTAGGAAATGCGGGTTTCAGCGCAGTATATATATAATATAAAAATATTGAGAAAATAATCAGATTTTCCATGAAAAAAGTAGGTATAAAAGCAGAAAAAGTTATATGAATAGAAGAAACTAGTAAAAATCACAGGATAAAGTTGGTTAAATATCAAAAACTTTCATAGTAGTTTAGGAAATGCGGATTTCAGCGCAGTATATGTATATAATATAAAAATATTGAGAAAATAATCAGATTATTTATGAAAAATGTAGGTAAAAGAGTAGAAAAAGTTATATGAAAAGAAGAAACTAGTAAAAATCACAGGAAAAAGTTGGTTCAAGATCAAAAACTTTCATACTAGTATAGGAAATGCGGGTTTCAGCGCAGTATATATATATAATATAAAAATATTGAGAAAATAATCAGATTTTCCATGAAAAATGTAGGTAAAAGAGCAGAAAACGTTATATGAAAAGAAGAAACTAGTAAAAATGACAGGAAAAAGTTGGTTAAAGATCAAAAACATTCATAGTAGTTCAGGAAATGCGGGTTTCAGCGCAGTATATATATATAATTTAAAAATATTGAGAAAATAATCAGATTTTCCATGACAAATGTAGGTTAAAGAGCAGAAAAATTTATATGAAAAGAAGAAACTAGTAAAAATCACAGGAAAAAGTTGGTTAAAGATCAAAAACTTTCATAGTAGTTTAGGAAATGCGGGTTTCAGCGCAGTATATATATAAAAATAGTAGTATAATATAAAAATAAATATTGAGAAAATAATCAGATTTTCCATGAAAAATGTAGGTAAAAGAGCAGAAAAAGTTATATGAAAAGAAGAAACTAGTAAAAATCACAAGAAAAAGTTGGTTAAAGATCAAAAATGTTCATACTAGTATAGGAAATGCGGGTTTCAGCGCAGTATATTTATAAAAATAGCAGTATAATATAAAAACATTGAAAAAATAATCAGATTTTCCATGAAAAATTTAGGTAAAAGAGCAGAAAAATTTATATGAAAAGAAGAAACTAGTAAAAATCACAGGAAAAAGTTGGTTAAAGTTCAAAAACTTTCATAGTAGTTTAGGAAATGCGGGTTTCAGAGCAGTATATATATAAAAATAGCAGTATAATATAAAAATATTGAGCAAATAATCAGATTTTCCATGAAAAAAGTAGGTAGAAGAGCAGAAAAAGTTATATGAAAAGAAGAAACTAGTAAAAATCACAGGAAAAAGTTAGTTAAAGATCAAAAACTTTCATAGTAGTTTAGGAAATGCGGGTTTCAGCGCAGTATATATATAATATAAAAACATTGAGAAAATAATCAGTTATCCATGAAAAATGTAGGTAAAAGAGCAGAAAAAGTTATATGAAAGGAAGAAACTAGTAAAAATGACAGGAAAAAGATTGTTAAAGATCAAAAACTTTCATAGTAGTTCAGGAAATGCGGGTTTCAGCGCAGTATATATTTATAATATAAAAATTGTGAGAAAATAATCACATTTTCCATGAAAAAAGTAGGTATAAAAGCAGAAAAAGTTATATGAATAGAAGAAACTAGTAAAAATGACGGGAAAAAGTTGGTTAAAGATCAAAAACTTTCATAGTAGTTTAGGAAATGCGGGTTTCAGCGCAGTATATATATATAATATAAAAATATTGAGAAAATAATCAGATTTTCCATGAAAAAAGTAGGTATAAAAGCAGAAAAAGTTATATGAATAGAAGAAACTAGTAAAAATGACAGGAAAAAGTTGGTTAAAGATCAAAAACTTTCATAGTAGTTCAGGAAATGCGGGTTTCAGCGCAGTATATGTATATAATATAAAAATATTGAGAAAATAATCAGATTATTTATGAAAAATGTAGGTAAAAGTGTAGAAAAAGTTATATGAAAAGAAGAAACTAGTAAAAATCACAGGAAAAAGTTGGTTCAAGATCAAAAACTTTCATACTAGTATAGGAAATGCGGGTTTCAGCGCAGTATATATATATAATATAAAAACATTGAGAAAATAATCAGATTTTCCATGACAAATGTAGGTAAAAGAGCAGAAAAAGTTATATGAAAAGAAGAAACTAGTAAAAATCACAAGAAAAAGTTGGTTAAAGATCAAAAATTTTCATACTAGTATAGGAAATGCGGGTTTCAGCGCAGTATATTTATAAAAATAGCAGTATAATATAAAAACATTGAGAAAATAATCAGATTTTCCATGAAAAATTTAGGTAAAAGAGCAGAAAAATTTATATGAAAAGAAGAAACTAGTAAAAATCACAGGAAAAAGTTGGTTAAAGTTCAAAAACTTTCATAGTAGTTTAGGAAATTCGGGTTTCAGAGCAGTATATATATAAAAATAGCAGTATAATATAAAAATATTGAGAAAATAATCAGATTTTCCATGAAAAAAGTAGGTAGAAGAGCAGAAAAAGTTATATGAAAAGAAGAAACTAGTAAAAATCACAGGAAAAAGTTAGTTAAAGATCAAAAACTTTCATAGTAGTTTAGGAAATGCGGGTTTCAGCGCAGTATATATATAATATAAAAACATTGAGAAAATAATCAGTTATCCATGAAAAATGTAGGTAAAAGAGCAGAAAAAGTTATATGAAAGGAAGAAACTAGTAAAAATGACAGGAAAAAGATTGTTAAAGATCAAAAACTTTCATAGTAGTTCAGGAAATGCGGGTTTCAGCGCAGTATATATTTATAATATAAAAATTGTGAGAAAATAATCACATTTTCCATGAAAAAAGTAGGTATAAAAGCAGAAAAAGTTATATGAATAGAAGAAACTAGTAAAAATGACGGGAAAAAGTTGGTTAAAGATCAAAAACTTTCATAGTAGTTTAGGAAATGCGGGTTTCAGCGCAGTATATATATATAATATAAAAATATTGAGAAAATAATCAGATTTTCCATGAAAAAAGTAGGTATAAAAGCAGAAAAAGTTATATGAATAGAAGAAACTAGTAAAAATCACAGGATAAAGTTGGTTAAATATCAAAAACTTTCATAGTAGTTTAGGAAATGCGGGTTTCAGCGCAGTATATGTATATAATATAAAAATATTGAGAAAATAATCAGATTATTTAGGAAAAATGTAGGTAAAAGTGTAGAAAAAGTTATATGAAAAGAAGAAACTAGTAAAAATCACAGGATAAAGTTGGTTCAAGATCAAAAACTTTCATACTAGTATAGGAAATGCGGGTTTCAGCGCAGTATATATATATAATATAAAAACATTGAGAAAATAATCAGATTTTCCATGAAAAATGTAGGTAAAAGAGCAGAAAACGTTATATGAAAAGAAGAAACTAGTAAAAATGACAGGAAAAAGTTGGTTAAAGATCAAAAACATTCATAGTAGTTCAGGAATTGCGGGTTTCAGCGCAGTATATATATATAATTTAAAAATATTGAGAAAATAATCAGATTTTCCATGACAAATGTAGGTTAAAGAGCAGACAAATTTATATGAAAAGAAGAAACTAGTAAACATCACAGGAAAAAGTTGGTTAAAGATCAAAAACTTTCATAGTAGTTTAGGAAATGCGGGTTTCAGCGCAGTATATATATATAATTTAAAAATATTGAGAAAATAATCAGATTTTCCATGAAAAATGTAGGTAAAAGAGCAGAAAAAGTTATATGAAAAGAAGAAACTAGTAAAAATCACAAGAAAAAGTTGGTTAAAGATCAAAAATGTTCATACTAGTATAGGAAATGCGGGTTTCCGCGCAGTATATTTATAAAAATAGCAGTATAATATAAAAACATTGAGAAAATAATCAGATTTTCCATGAAAAATTTAGGTAAAAGAGCAGAAAAAGTTAAATGAAAAGAAGAAACTAGTAAAAATCACAGGAAAAAGTTGGTTAAGGTTCAAAAACTTTCATAGTAGTTTAGGAAATGCGGGTTTCAGAGCAGTATATATATAAAAATAGCAGTATAATATAAAAATATTGAGAAAATAATCAGATTTTCCATGAAAAATGTAGGTAAAAGAGCAAAAAAAGTTATATGAAAAGAAGAAACCAGTAAAATTCACTGGAAAAAGTTGCTTAAAGATCAAAAACTTTCATACTAGTATGAAAAATGCGGATTTCAGCGCAGTATATATATATAATATAAAAATATTGAGAAAATAATAAGATTTTCCATTACAAAAGTAGGTAAAAGAGCAGAAAAAGTTATATGAAAAGAAGAAACTAGTAAGAATCACAGGAAAAAGTTGGTTAAAGATCAAAAACTTTCATAGTAGTTTAGGAAATGCGGGCTTCAACGCAGTATATATATAAAAATGGCAGTATAATATAAAAATATTGAGAAAATAATCAGATTTTCCATGAAAAATGTAGGTAAAAAAGCAGAAAAAGTTATATGAATAGAAGAAACTAGTAAAAATCACAGGATAAAGATGGTTAAATATCAAAAACTTTCATAGTAGTTTAGGAAATGCGGGTTTCAGCGCAGTATATGTATATAATATAAGAATATTGAGAAAATAATCAGATTATTTATGAAAAATGTAGGTAAAAGAGCAGAAAAAGTTATATGAAAAGAAGAAACTAGTAAAAATCACAAGAAAAAGTTGGTTAAAGATCAAAAATGTTCATACTAGTATAGAAAATGCGGGTTTCAGCGCAGTATATTTATAAAAATAGCAGTATAATATAAAAACATTGAGAATATAATCAGATTTTCCATGAAAAATTTAGGTAAAAGAGCAGAAAAAGTTATATGAAAAGAAGAAACTAGTAAAAATCACAGGAAAAAGTTGGTTAAAGTTCAAAAACTTTCATAGTAGTTTAGGAAATGCGGGTTTCAGAGCAGTATATATATATAATATGAAAACATTGAGAAAATAATCAGATTTTCCATGAAAAATGTAGGTAAAAGAGCAGAAAAAGTTATATGAAAGGAAGAAACTAGTAAAAATGACAGGAAAAAGATGGTTAAAGATCAAAAACTTTCATAGTAGTTCAGGAAATGCGGGTTTCAGCGCAGTATATATTTATAATATAAAAATTGTGAGAAAATAATCAGATTTTCCATGAAAAAAGTAGGTATAAAAGCAGAAAAAGTTATATGAATAGAAGAAACTAGTAAAAATGACGGGAAAAAGTTGGTTAAAGATCAAAAACTTTCATAGTAGTTTAGGAAATGCGGGTTTCATCGCAGTATATATATATAATATAAAAATATTGAGAAAATAATCAGATTTTCCATGAAAAAAGTAGGTATAAAAGCAGAAAAAGTTATATGAATAGAAGAAACTAGTAAAAATCACAGGAAAAAGTTGGTTAAAGATCAAAAACTTTCATAGTAGTTTAGGAAATGCGGGTGTCAGCGCAGTATATGTATATAATATAAAAATATTGAGAAAATAATCAGATTATTTATGAAAAATGTAGGTAAAAGAGTAGAAAAAGTTATATGAAAAGAAGAAACTAGTAAAAATCACAGGAAAAAGTTGGTTCAAGATCAAAAACTTTCATACTAGTATAGGAAATGCGGGTTTCAGCGCAGTATATATATAATATAAAAATATTGAGAAAATAATCAGATTTTCCATGAAAAATGTAGGTAAAAGAGCAGAAAACGTTATATGAAAAGAAGAAACTAGTAAAAATGACAGGAAAAAGTTGGTTAAAGATCAAAAACATTCATAGTAGTTCAGGAAATGCGGGTTTCAGCGCAGTATATATATATAATTTAAAAATATTGAGAAAATAATCTGATTTTCCATGACAAATGTAAGTTAAAGAGCAGAAAAATTTATATGAAAATAAGAAACTAGTAAAAATCACAGGAAAAAGTTGGTTAAAGATCAAAAACTTTCATAGTAGTTTAGGAAATGCGGGTTTCAGCGCAGTATATATATAAAAATAGTAGTAAAATATAAAAATAAATATTGAGAAAATAATCAGATTTTCCATGAAAAATGTAGGTAAAAGAGCAGAAAAAGTTATATGAAAAGAAGAAACTAGTAAAAATCACAGGAAAAAGTTGGTTAAAGATCAAAAACTTTCATACTAGTATAGGAAATGCGGGTTTCAGCGCAGTATATATATATAATATAAAAATATTGAGAAAATAATCAGATTTTCCATGAAAAAAGTAGGTAAAAGAGCAGAAAAAGTTATATGAAAAGAAGAAACTAGTAAAAATCACAGGAAAAAAGTTGGTTAAAGATCAAAAACTTTCATAGTAATTTAGGAAATGCGGGCTTCAACGCAGTATATATATAAAAATAGCAGTATAATATAAAAATATTGAGAAAATAATCAGATATTCCATGAAAAATGTAGGTAAAAAAGCAGAAAAAGTTATATGAAAAGAAGAAACTAGTAAAAATCACAGGAAAAAGTTGGTTAAAGATCAAAAGCTTTCATAGTAGTTTGGGAAATGCGGGCTTCAGCGCAGTATATATATAAAAATAGCAGTATAATATAAAAATATTGAGAAAATAATCAGATTTTCCATAAAAAATGTAGGTAAAAGAGCAGAAAAAGTTATATGAAAAGAAGAAACTAGTAAAAACCACAGGAAAAAGTCGGTTAAAGATCAAAAACTTTCATAGTAGTTTAGGAAATGCGGGTTTCAGCGCAGTATATATATATAATATAAAAATATTGAGAAAATAATCAGATTTTCCATGAAAAATGTAGGTAAAAGAGCAGAAAAAGTTATACGAAAAGAAGAAACTAGTAAAAATCACAGGAAAAAGTTGGTTTAAGATCAAAAACTTTCATAGTAGTTTAGGAAATGCGGGTTTCAGCGCAGTATATATATAATATAACAATATTGAGAAAATAATCAGATTTTCCATGACAAAAGTATGTAAAAGAGCAGAAAAAGTTATATAAAAAGAAGAAACTAGTAAAAACCACAGGAAAAAGTTGGTTAAGTATCAAAAACTTTCATAGTAGTTCAGGAAATGCGGGTTTCAGCGCAGTATATATATATGTAATATAAAAATATTGAAAAAATAATCAGATTTTCCATGAAAAAAGTAGGTAAAAGAGCAGAAAAAAATATATGAAAAGAAGAAACTAGTAAGAATCGCAGAAAAAAGTTGGTTAAGGATCAAAAACTTTCATACAAGTTTAGGAAATGCGGATTTCAGCGCAGTATACATATAAAAATAGCAGTATAACATAAAAATATTGAGAAAATAATCAGATTTTCATTAAAAAAGTAGGTAAAAGAGTAGAAAAAGTTATGTGAAAAGATGAAACTAGTAAAAATCACAAGAAAAAGTTGGTTAATGATCAAAAACTTTCATACTAGTATAGGAAATGCGGGTTTCAGCACAGTATATATATAAAAATAGCAGTATTATATAAAAATATTGAGAAAATAATCAGATTTTCCATGAAAAATGTAGGTAAAAGAGCAGAAAAAGTTATATGAAAAGAAGAAACTAGTAAAAATCACAGGAAAAAAGTGGTTAAAGATCAAAAACGTTCATAGTAGTTTAGGAAATGCGGGTTTCAGCGCAGTATATATATATAATATAAAAATATTGAGAAAATAATCAGACTTTCCATGAAAAATGTAGGTAAAAGAGCAGAAAAAGTTATATGAAAAGAAGAAACTAGTAAAAATCACAGGAAAAAGTTGGTTAAAGATCAAAAACTTTCATAGTAGTTTAGGAAATGCGGGTTTCAGCGCAATATATATGTATAATATAAAAATATTGAGAAAATAATCAGATTTTCCATGAAAAAATGTAGGTAAAAGAGCAGAAAAAGTTATATGAAAAGAAGAAACTAGTAAAAATGACAGGAAAAAGTTGGTTAAATATCAAAAACTTTCATAGTAGTTTAGGAAATGCGGCTTTCAGCGCAGTATATATATAAAAATAGCAGTATGGTATAAAAATATTGAGAAAATAATCAGATTTTCCATGAAAAATGTAGGTAAAAGAGCAGAAAAAGTTATATGAAAAGAAGAAACTAGTAAAAATCACAGGAAAAAGTTTGTTAAAGATCAAAAACTTTCATAGTAGTTTAGGAAATGCGGGTCACAGCGCAGTATATATATATATAATATAAAAATATTGAGAAAATAATCAGATTTTCCATGAAAAATGTAGGTAAAGGAGCAGAAAAAGTTATATGAAAAGAAGAAACTAGTAAAAATCACAGGAAAAAGTAGCAGTATAATATAAAAATATTGAGAAAATAATCAGATTTTCCATGAAAAAAGTAGGTAAAATAGCAGAAAAAGTTATATGAAAAGAAGAAACTAGTAAAAATCACAGGAAAGATTGGTGGGATTTGGTTAAATATCAAAAACTTTCATAATAGTTTAGGAAATGCGGGTTTCAGCGCAGTATATAAATAAAAATAGCAGTATTATATAAAACTATTGAGAAAATAATTAGATTTTCCATGAAAAATGTAGGTAAAATTGCAGAAAAAGTTATATGAAAAGAAGAAACTAGTAAAAATCACAGGAAAAAGTTGGTTAAAGATCAAAAACTTTTATAGTAGTTTAGGAAATGCGGGTTTCAGCGCAGTATATATATATAATATAAAAATATTGAGAATATAATCAGATTTTCCATGAAAAATGTAGGTAAAGAGCAGAAAAAGCTATATGAAAAGAAGAAACTAGTAAAAATCACAGGAAAAAGTTGGTTAAAGATCAAAAACTTTCATAGTAGTTTAGGAAATGCGGGTTTCAGCGCAGTATATATATATATAATATAAAAATATTGAGAAAATAATCAGATTTTCCATGAAAAATGTAGGTAAAAGAGCAGAAAAAGTTATATGAAAAGAAGAAACTA